>JAUPMG010052168.1:0-27805 GCA_031762675.1 Pachysandra terminalis | reverse complement strand
GTAGAAATACGAGGTGAAGGTGACGCTTGGACTGGAAAATCCATGAACTTGGAAAAATCTGGTCCGGGTCGTTACAGATTTATTAGACCGAGTGTTTCACCGTGGGGAGTGCCGGTGATATTCGTGAAGAAGAACGATGGGTCTATGAGGTTGTGTATTGACTACATGCAACTGAATAAAGTCACCATCAAGAATAAGTATCTCTTACCTAGGATTGATGTTCTGTTTGATCAACTGAGAGAGGCCGATATTTTTCTAAGATCGAATTAAGATCGGGATACCACCAATTGAGAATAAGGGAGAGTGATACTCAAAAGACAGCATTCAGGGAACGGCTTGACTAATGCTCCTGTTGCCTTCATGGGCATGATGCACAAAGTGTTTAGGACCTACTTGGATAGATTTGTGGTGAAATTTGATATATTCCATGACGAAGGATGAGCACGAGGAACATTTGGGTGTAGCTTTGAGGACACTTTTAGAATACCAACTATATGCCAAAATTAGTAAGTGTGACTTATGGAAGGATGAAGTCAAGCTTTTGGGACATGTAGTGTCCAGATCTGGGATTTCTGTGGATCCTGCAAAAGTGGAAGCTGTTTTGAGTTGGGAGAAGAATGTGGCTGAGATCCAAAGTTTTCTGGGATTGACCGGGTATTATAGGAGATTCATTGAAGGATTCTCCAAGATTTCTGCCCCTATGACCAATTTGACGAAGAAAGAAGTAAAATTCGATTGGAACGACAAATGTAATGCAACATTTGAGGAATTGAAGAAGAAACTGACTTCAGCTCCAGTACTTGTGATTCTGATCAGTGGGAAGAAACTATCAGTGTATACAGATGCTTCTTTGATGGGTTTAGGGTGTGTCCTTATGAAAGAAGGACAAGTGGTGGCTTATGCGTCTAGACAACTCAAGGTCCATGAGCGCAACTACCCTACTCATGACTTAGAGTTAGCTGCGGTTGTATTCGCACTGAAATTGTGTATGGAGAAGACTTTGAACTCTTTACTGATCACAAGATTTTTAAGTATTTGTTCACTCAGAAGGCGTTGAACGTGAGGCAGAGGAGTTTGATGGAGTTAGTCCATGATTACGTAACCACTCTTCGATACCATCCGGGTAAAGCAAACGTGGTTGCGGATGCCTTGAGTAGAAAACCCCAGAACACACTAGCTTATTTGATAAGGCAAGAACAAAACTTGGTTGAAGCTTTTAGTGACTTAAACATCCAATCTGATGGGAAAAGAGGTGATAGACTACTATTTAGCTTAGTGGCAAGACCATCGTTATTAGACAGAATTTCACAAGGACAAAAAGCTGATCAAGAACTATAATTGTTAGCAGCAGATGAGTCAAAGTCAGATTGGATGGCACAGGCTGATGGAGTCATCAGATTTTGAGGCAAACTATGTGTTCCGAGTGATGAGTGGGTGCGGAAGGAAATTCTAGAAAAGGCACATAAATCTAGATATTCCATTCATCTTGGTGGCATGGAAATGTACCGTGACCTGAAGAAAGCATAATGGTGGTCAGGGATGAAAAGAGATGTAGCCCAATTCGTATCTCGGTGCCTTACATGTTAGCAAGTCAAAGCAGAGCATGTAAGAACGGATGGATTGCTTCATCCATTGCCTATAGCAGAATGGAAATGGGAGCATGTGACAATGGACTTTGTAGTAGGATTGCCTAGGTCCAAATTGGGAAGTGACTCAATCTGGGTAATTGTGGATAGATTGACCAAGTCAGCTCACTTCTTGCCAGTAAAGATCATGGCTTCTAGAGATGAAATGGCATGACTGTACGTCAGGAAGATAGTCAGATTACATGGAGTGCCAGTTTACCATTGTGTCAGATAGAGATACTGGATAGACATCTGAGTTTTGGGTGAGTTTGCTGAAGGCATTGGGAACTCAACTAGATTTTAGTACTGCCTTCCACCCACAGATGGATGAACAGAACGAAAGGGTTAATCAAATTCTCGAGGAAATGCTTAGAGCTTGTGTGTTGGACTTCAAAGGGAGTTGGAGAGACCAACTCTCTTTAGCTGAATTTTCCTATCACAATAGTTACCAATCGAGTATTGGCATGGCACCGTTTGAGGCATTGTACGGAAGGCCATGTAGGTCACCTGTGTGTTGGACTGATATGGGTGAAAGTAGTGTGCTTGGGCCAGAAATCATCCAAGAAACGACAGAGAAGGTGAAGATCATCAGACAAAGCTTATTGGTACCTCATAGTTGGCAAAAGAGTTACACAGACCATAGAAGACGGGAGCTGGAATTTGAGGTTGGGAATCATGTGTTCTTAAAAGTCTCACCAATGAAAGGTGTGATGAGGCCTGGTAAGAAAGGAAAGCTTGCACCTCGTTTTATCGAACTATTTGAAATATTAGAACGCCTAGGTGATGTTGCATAGCGTCTCGTATTACCTTATCAATTAGAAGCCGTTCATAACATATTTTATGTATCTATGTTAAGGAAGTATGAGCCGGATTCAGCACATGCTATTAACTGGACTGAACTACCACTTAGGGAGAATGTGACTTATGAAGAGACACCAGTAAGGATTATGGACCAAAGGAACATATATTAAGGACGAAGACCATCCCTTTAGTCAAAGTGTAGTCGAATCACCATGATGAAGCAGAAGTATCGTGGGAGCTGGAATCTGACATTCAGAAACGATACCCGAAATTTTTTGCGAATCAAGGTAAGTACAATTTCGTTCCGAAATTTCTTTAAGGGAGGTAGATTGTAGTGACCCTGACCCTGCCCTTGTATTTAATGATTAAATCCTATTTAATCATCTAAATAAACTTAAGGATTTAATTGTTAGAAGATTGGCCGAATTGGACTTAAGAATAATAAAGTTGAAATATGGGGTGATTTATGAATTTTTAATAATCTAAGGAGATTTAGGCTTGAGCCCCGAAGCACAAGGTGTGTTGGACCTTGGGTTGGTCGTTTGGCCCATAGGAAGGAGGTAAGGCTACTTTGGTCCTTACACTATATTTTGAATCATAAGTGGTGTGGAGGGAAAGCCCCACTACCTCCACAATTCTAGGTGTTTGGATCTTCTTCTCCCGTTGAATCTAAGAGAAATCCAATTGAAATCCATAGCCAAACCCCAAACACCCCATCGTTTGTCGGCAAACCCCATTGAAGCCAAAACTCGACCAAAACATAGGTTATATTAGGTTATATTCTTCTTCCCCAAAGCAGATTTAAGGCTCAAATTCGTTCTTGCCAAAATCCTACATCTAAACCCCATTTTTCTCTCCAATTGGACTACTACGGCAACCCTTTTTCTATCATGATCTTCAAACCAAGCTCAAACCCCAATCGTAAGGAGCTCAAAGCATAGTGATCTAAGGTTGTTACAAAGTATTACAGGTAAGCAAAGGATTTTATTTGTTTATTTATTTATTTTTTTATATTTTTATGAATGGAAATATTATGTGAATCTGTCATGGTTACTCTGTTTCATTTTCTCAAACGATCTTTGGATTAAAAGTTTCAATCGGTTTCTCTTTAGACTTATTATCATTAATTCTTAATAATAATCGGTAGGTGGGTTTGCAAAGATTTATGCCTATTTGATGGTATCATTTTGGTGGAGCTATTAGATCATCTATTTATCCTTTGCAATAATCCTGTACAATAGTAGATTTTCCATCTTTATAGAAACTTGTAAATGGGTTTTTTTCTCGTTGATTAGCTTCTCAAATTTCAGATTTTTAATTTTGAGGATTTGGGGCTCGATCTTACTTGGGAAAACTGTGTAAGAACAGAAATAATGTGGTTGTAAGCTAATGATCGTTATATTTCAATGCATATGGAACTAATGGAAAGATCACTTCTTATTGAATTTTCCTTTCTATAATTTATTATTTAGAATCACTAGGCTTCTTATTGGTCTGATACTAGATTGTTCATGGTTTTAATATGCTGTTTTGATCGCGAGGGGCTTTGATAGGCTCTATTTTGTGATATTTTTTTATTCCGATTGTTGAATTTAAGACTTCATCTTCTTAGGGAAGATGTTTTTATTTTTTTTAGGTTTTAGGGATCTTCCTTTTTTAGACTATCTTTTGTTTTCTTAGCTTTTATCAGGAATTTTGAGAATTTTTATTAATTTTAGTTCATTTATAATTTTAATCTAACTTGGCCAAATAAAATTAGACCAGGTAACCAATTAAACCGAAAGAGAGTGGGTGCCTAACACCTTCCTACTTTCTTGATTAAACCTCCCTACACATCCTGGTTAGACAATATTAAAATCATATTTTTTGGTCTATTTTGAGATAAAAGACCAACCCATGGGTGACCATTCACTCCCGAACCCAATGAATGGAGGCGACTCCAAACAAACAGATCTATTGGGAAGAGATTCATGGTAGTTCACAGCTGTGGTGGGAAAATAACTGCTATTGGGAAGAAAGCTTGGAAAAAAGGAGAAAGAAGAGAGGAAGGGGATTTGGAGAGTTAGCTAGAGAAGGAAGAAGGAGAAGAAGAGGGAAACCAAAAAGGAGACATTTGTAAGAGATTCATGGTGTTGGAAGATCTAAAAAACCAAAGCTTGAAAGACGTAGGAATTTCCTTAGTTTCTACGATAGGTATGTTCGTAGAATGTAGTAATTCTATAGAACAATGCATATAGGTTTATGATGTTGCATGTGGTTGAAATATGCATATTTATCTATGAATTTTACATTTTGATTGATGATCATGTTTATAATTTTTGATTTATGAAAATTGAGAAGAAACTCTAGTTTTTAAACTTCGATTCATGAAAATTTGGGGATTTGATCATGCTAATTCTTGAATTGAAGTTGGGTTTTATGGCATGTTGATTTGGTTTATGATAGTCTAAATTATGATTTTAGGTGTTAAAGAGTATACAATTTCGTTTGTGGAGGTTTGGGCACGAAGCCCTATAAGAAAAATAAAGTTCTTGGTTGAATTTCCTGCTCGGCAGTTGTCACGGTCACCTACCGAGTATAGCAAATTCTCGGGTCCTGTTACCGAGACTTGGTAGCTACCGAGCTTCTGCCGAACCCCATTTGATCCCAAATTTTGTGGGAAACACCATGAGGGTATTTTGGAGTTGCGTGTTGTGTTGGTTTTTGTGCAAAATGCATGTGTAAGGTTTTGTCCAATAAAGTGTGTAAGCTGCCTAGTTTCCAATATGAATTGACTATGTATGGTGCAATATTATATGTGAAAATGATTCTAAAGGGTCGTAACATGATATGAACTATATGGTGTGAAGTTAGGGTGAGTAATGATCCTAGTTTGGTAAATTGCTAAGTGTATAGTATATGGGTCTTATGTGTGTATTCTAAATTGTGAATTGTTTGAGAGTGATCCTAGAGGCAATCACTAGTGATGCTTGTGTGGTGTGTGACACAAAACGTATGTACATATGATATGCAAGTATGCATGTTGTTTTGCATTTGATTAGTGTATGTGCACACCCAATCGAACCTGAACCCCTGGCTAAACAAGATGAACACCATCCCCCCAAATACATGGCCTGAATAGAGGTTATTCTATGTGTGCGTCATAGTTTCGAGGGCTTGCGACCAAATGGGCACAATCCTCATACCTTATTTCTAGTCGTATGGACAAATCCCAAGGCATCACTAATGTAAACTTTCCTTTGTGATCCATACATTAGCCGATCTACTAACAAGATCTCCCTCTTATGATTCGGCTATTGGGCCTCAATAATGTGAACTTTCCCTCACCTATAATCTTTCCACAAGTCTCTTGGGATGCTTCCCTCACCTTAGGAGTAAACAAAATATCAGTCCATTCGGGACTTACTCACCAATCTTATGATTTCTAGATTATAATCACTCTCATTATGTCCATAAACTCCAACAATATGTAATTATGGGTAAGTCAAGGCATTAGACCAATCCAAGGTCATCATGCTAAATAGGCATATGCCGTGCAAGTGTAAATAACCGTGCATATTAACTAATCAAACAATATTGTGTACTTGAGTGAATAATATTTCAAGTATGTATGTAGCATAATCATGATAAGTTTAGAGTTCAATATGTCAAAATTTCCATAAAAGATATGCATGCCCAATTACATCACAAATTCATCAACTTAGATCAATTATATATCAAATAAATATACACTAGATAATATCAAATAAATATACACTAGCTAATATCAGATTAATTAAATCAACTATAAAATAATATACTCTGAGGGAATCAACAGAGTAACCGGTGTACCGGTTCACTCGGCAGACCAGATAGAATTAAATAAAATATACACAGTGGAGTTCGGCCGAGTGACCGTTGTACCGGTTCACTCGACAGAGCAAATAATGACCAAACTTTGGTTCACATGTGGATCGGCAGGGTATCCGGCACACCGGGAGTCTTCCGATCTTCCCAAAGGTTGGATCGGCACACTTCCGACACACCGAAAAGCCTGCTGATCTACCCAGATCAGTCAATTTCACGAAATTTCGTATTTTTAAGTTGTAATTAGCACAAAATTTATTTTATCACACATATTTAATTTTAGTTCCAAATAAAACCCATAAAATATATCATCAATAACTTATCAATTCTTACTTTGATCTAGTATAGTATTCGAACCCAGAAAATAATTTTTGTTATCATGTTTTAATAAAGGAGTAGAAGAAAGAGATTATGATAGGCATGCTATGTCATACTCAATGAATATGACATATGCTCCTAAGTTCATATCGAAAGTAAGGTTTAATCCGAATACTTACCTCGATCTTTGAGTTAGTGTTGAGATGAACACCTCCTTCTTTGATCTTCTGCAATTCTTTCTTCTCCAAGCTCCTAAAGCTCTAACAATCTTCTCCTCTCTTTTTCCTCTTTAGAATTATGATTCATACTACCTACTCCTTGGTTTATATAGATTTCCTATAGTTTCCTACTGTCTAGGAGTTGTTATCTAAGTTGGATTATAAGTTAAATCTTTACCTTTAGATTAAGTTGTTTAGTTCCTACGAAATCCTAACCATTGATTTTTAAGCATCCTAGTCTTAATTGGATTATAAGTTAACCTTATCTAATCTAAATCTTTATTAGTTTTGGATTGGTTTTAATTCCTTAATTAATCCTAGCCATTAAAATATATTCGCTTAATTCTAGCCTTTAGATCTATATTCCTAGTTGTAGTAAAGCTAGACTTAATTATTTATTAAAGTGGAATCCTAATTATTTTATAACTAGTATTAATATTATTGAATCTAAGTCATTGATTTAGATTAAAAGTTCCTACAAGATCCTAGCCACACATTATAACTTAAAGAGTTAAGATTGTGTGTAAAGCACTTTAGTTTCCTACTGTGCAACCCACCAATCACAATCAGTCAAAGTCAAACATGATAGCTAACTTACTAAAATTTTAAATTAACCCCTATATTATTATTAATTACATATTAACCCTATTATTTTAGTTTGGGATATTACAATGTGTGACACTTAACTTGCATATTATCATTGAGCATCTTGTATCATATAGTGATTAATTAAGAGGACTTGCATGCATTGTGATTGACCATGTGAGTTTGGGATAGAACTACATATTGTATGATTGTGATTATATGTTATATGACTCTTAAGATTCTAAAATCTGTATTTTCCTTTGCTCCATTATATTATATTTTTAAGGTTGATTTGTGTTTTTGAGTAAATACGCTTGTATTGTAGGTTTACTCATGCGAGCTTTCAGGTCACGTCTTTTTTTTTAATATTTTGAAGTCCTGGATGATTGCTCGAAGAGTTCAGCTAGTTAGGAGCAGTTGAGTAGAAGTCTCATTGTGCTTTCATATAATTGTTAGTTGAACTCATGTGACTTGATTAGTCTCTTTATTAATGTTTATTATTATTTATTAGAACTATTTGTGAATATTGCTTATGTTCTATATTGCTGAGCCACCTTTAGAGATAGGGGTGGAAGTCACATGGACATTTCTAAGGATGTCTATTGACACTCTAGATTGGGATGTGACACCAGGTATGTTGCAGATTTGATTGTTGGTTCTTCCTTCATTGGTTTTGATCTCCTCCCAGTAGGTCCTAGGTTTCTCACGAAATTCTATGGATTCCTAACGTTTAAGGAATACTGTTACTAATTAAACAACTAAGTTAAGTCTTAACTCTACTCATAGGTGCAACCTAACCTAACCCTACTAGTTTGGGTTTAGTTATTGAGAACAAGGTTTAATCTAAACCCAGTAAGGTTTGACATATAATAAATTAGAAGTGGTTGAGTTTGTGGTTTATATTATAACCCGATTAAATTACCATCCTACCCTTTTTTTAAACAAATTCCTATTCTAATATTTTTAAGATCTTACAGTCTGGATGATTTTTTTAGGCCATATATGGAGCATATTAGCCTGCAAACTCTACGCTCATGCTCCCTGGCCATGAAACCCTCAAGTTGATCCATATAGATTTCCTAATCCAATTCTTCATTGAGAAACTCAGTTTTGACATCCATCTAGTAGAATTCCAAATCTATGTGTGGACAATAGCTAGAATGAGGTGAATGGAAGCAAATCTGACTACTGGTGAGAACATCTCTTCATAGTCAACACTCTCTCTCTGGGTGTAACCCTTCGCCACGAGACGAAGCTTATATCTTTTTACACTTCCATCCGCCTTGCGTTGACCTTTATAAACCATTTGTTTCTAATGTTCTTGTGCCTAGGGGGAAGATCAACAAGTTCTCAAACTTTTTTCTTCTCCATGGAAGGCATTTCATCTTGCATAGCAATCATCCACTTCTATGAAGAAGGTGATGACAACGCCTCCTAGTATGAACCAGGCTCATCATCATCTAGCGTGGCAGTCATGAACGACTCACCCTCAATTGAAAAACAACGACGAGGAATATATCCACGACCACTTATACGCATGGGACTGTTGGACTCAGTGTCATCTGGGTGGTAATCCATCCCTACTGTCCACAACATCCCTAGCATCTATAGGATTGTGCTGAGAATTATCTTCTCAATGGTGTTTGGATATGGGATGATCTTCGTTGATCCAAACTCTAGCTCCTTCAACTTGAAGAGCTCTAGATTCATCCATAATCTCTTCCTGCTTAAAATCATCATCAATGAAATTCACATAACATGACTCAATCTGTGTTAGACCCCATCGATCAGTTCACGAACAAAGATGTATCCCCTAGGGTGCTTTGAGTTTCTAACAAAGATGCACTTAATGACCCTCTTGTTTAAATTTTCCCTATGGTGGGAAGGCACATGAACATGACCTATCGATCCATACGAACTCATGTGAGTAAGAATAGGCACCTTTCCTGTCTATAATTGGTATGATCAGCTAGGAACTGACTTTGTAGGGGCACGGTTCAGGATGTAGGTTGTAGTCATTAGTGCGTCTCCACAAAAGCTAATGGGTAGGTTAGCATGCACCATCATCAACCTCACCATGTCTAACAAGGTAAGGTTCCTTCTTTATAAAACACCATTTTACTAAGATGTGCCAGAGATCATCAGTCGCCTACGAATTCCTGTTTCTTCACATAACTCTTGGAATAAATCCGATAAATAATCGCATCCACTATTGGTACAAAGACACTTAATGTCTTTGTAAATGTCATAGGCTTTTTCCTAGACATTATCCGGGTCGGGTTTGTCAAGGTTGTGACATAGTCCTTGAGCGTTTATAACCAAGTATATTGAAGATCAAGATTTGCAGATTCAAGCTATAACGAAGCATCTATCAAAATTGGTCCCCTATCCAAAGGTATAAATACACATGCACTAGACAGCCCCTAGAAACACATTATTCATTGCATATTAAATTGTTTCAAGGGAGCTTGGAGTAACCTTACCTATTAAGGGACACTTCGCGATCCTTGGCCATCTGGATGAGAGTCTGGACAGCCAAATATTGCCCACGGATGGTCGATACTAGGGGGACTGGTTGACCGACCAATGTGTCCAATCGACCGAATAGGGCCACCGGTCGGTCTCCAATTGATCAATCCCTAGTGCCGGTCGCATAGCAGACCAGTACTGGTCTATGCGATCTGCACATGCCTGCTCGACCAGCCAAGTGGCCCGATTGACCGGCTAGAGCGTCCAGCGAACCTCGATCGATCGGATAGCTCACCGGTCACTCAAAACCCTAAGTCGGTTTTGGAAGCCCGGAGCGCTACAAGTCGACCAACAGAAGTGTCCGGTTGACCAATGGCTCGAAGGGATGATTGGTTGGTCTTTCCATCTGACCGGTTAATTTGAAATTCAAATTTAACTTAAGTCGATGGAGCCGCCGATCGACCAACCATTTTGACCGATCGACCGATGGCCGCGAGATTCATAATCTCTATAAATTAGAGTTATGCATCTAAACGCGAGAGGACCCACCCAAAAATTCTCCAAGAGCCCTAGAATATATTTGAGAGATTTTTGTTCTTCTTTAGGCTAGAGAATTCGTCTCTTTCCATCTTATTCCCATGCTTATGGATTTGGCATCTGATGCCAACTAATATGAAGAAGAAGGATTGAGATCCAAGCCTTTACCCATTAATGTTTTGCATTGATTAGATCATCCCACATGCACACATCAATGAAGGCAAAAGTTAACCGGATCACGTACCTCTTTGCACACGAACCCGAATCTACAACGAAAGATCTCTATCAAACCGAATGTCGTCCCACGTCGATAAATGTGATTACTTGTAATGACCCGTGTCCTTAAGTCATAATTAACCTAGATTAATAATGATTTATTAATATAATCCATTGTGAAAGGTTTTATTTGACTAAAGGTCTTAAATTTCAAAATAGGAATTAGTTGTAATAAGACCTGGTTATTAGAACTTATGTGATATTAATGGGGGGACTTATGTAATCTTATAAATTTAAGGAGAATATAGCCATGGGCTCAAACGTATGGACTGATATGGATTGGGCCTGGTCGTATGGTCCATAGAGAAAGGTAGGGATAAGTTAGTCTTTTCCCATTATTTGAATTTAGTAACTGAATTTGAGAGAGGGAGAGTTTCTCTAACTCTCAACTTCCTTCCATTTAGGGGGATCGTGCATGTAAGGAAGTATCCAACCTTGACTTGTATCACACGACTAAGAAAGAGAAGGGAAGAAATGAGAGGGAGAAGAAGACGAAGAAGAAGAAGAAGAAGAAGAGAAGAGAAATAGAACGATAAAGTTACTGAAAGAGGACTTAGAGGTGATCCCTCATTGCTGGAAATCCACTAAAAAAAAAAAACAACTTATAAGAGGTAGGATTCCATGGTTCTCCTTCTAGTTATTTTCATAGGAATATAGTAAAGGGTTATGTATGATTAACGATCTAGATGTATCAAGCTTGAAAGATGATGAGTATGAAAGTAGGAATGAATTAAAATGCATAGGGTTTGTATGTGCATAATGATATGAGTGTTTGTATTGAGAAAAATATGATGATCATGTAACCTAATATTCAATTTTATGCTTTTGTGTATGTTTGATTTGTGATATGCTAGAAATGATGAAGTTAACATGAAAGTTGTGCGTCCGGTTGTTTGATTGGTACTTTCATGTTGAAATATAAAATGTATGAAATAATATGATTTTTGGGGATTTTTCTGGATTTTACGAATTTCGGTTGAGTTTGGGGTCGACCCAAAAATAACAAAATGTGGCCAAAAGTGGCTGGAAAATGAACAGAAGTTGGGGGAGACTGAAAGGGGGACCGAAGTGGTTCGATCAAGCTAGGGGTCTGTCACACCTCGAAATCTGTGCCACAAATCCCTATGCAGGTGGTACGGATCTCAAGGTGAGACCATCGGGTTCCAATCATGGAACGCGGATCGCTGTATTAAACACAAATAATAATAAAAGTAATAAAGATCACTTTCATAAAACTCAAAGTGTGAAAGCAACCAAACGATTACGTAACAATATTGACTTCAAAAGAGTCACATAATTAAATAAAATTTGAATAATTCCATTTACATCTCAATCATCCATAGTTCACAAAAACACAAAAGCACTGAAACTAAAATAATTAGAACAGTAGCGCCTATCACAGGTCCATCCTCATCACACGTAATCCTACAACATAAGAAGTTGCATGAGATTGGAATGCCCAATAAGAATCATAACTATCACCCATCCTCATGGAATATTGTTAGTCCAAAATCATATACAACAATATCATGAAACAATTTATAGAGAGATACAATCATAATTATTACCACATGACCCAAGTCTTATCATTTATTCATATCATCACATGAATATTAAAAATAGTACATAGAAGAAAGAATATTATGATAAATGCAAAAAACATAAGTAATGATGAATGAATGAATGCTATGAAGATTAGAACACAAGTAGTGTAACGTACAAGTTATGAATGCTAATGAATACAAAATCCAGTGATCAACCGGTTTTCCAAGTAACTCATACATGGTGTACTTGCTCACTCTCATCGTATGTCATATCCTCACCTCCCATGTGTACATCGTGGTATTGTAGAATTTTCAACTTACGGAGCTCAATTCCCATAGCTATTTCTCGACCGCTTCTGGGGGTTATTCCCAAGGAGTCCATATGGGAGCATCCCTTACAGTTTAGGGATTTATTCCCAAGGAATTCGCAAAGGAATCGTCCTTTAAAATAATGCAACAAGGTATACAACGTAGAATTCCAGTGACAACACCCTTAGGAAGCAACCTGTCCGCCCATACACACGAATAATCCGTCGGATGCCATCACGGGTATCCTTTCCGTAGGCATAAATACGTAATAAATAATAAGTTCATAATACAAATCATTTGAAAGTGAACACACCAAAGAATCTCAATTCAAACTTTTGTTCGTCGCTACTTTGTTGACTGGAAAAACTACTCAGTTCAAACCTTTATCCGTGGCTACCCGATTGACCGGACAAACTACTCAGTTTAAAACCCTATCCGTTCTTGCTCGATTGACCGAACAAGCTAGTCAGTTCAAAACTCCATCCGTCACTGCCCCGTTGACCGGAAAAGCTAATCAGTTCAAAACTCTATCCGTCGCGGCTCGGTTAACCGGACACACTATTCTTTCCACATATCAGTAGGATTTCCAGTGATAATACCCTTAGGAAGCTACTCATGCGCCCATACACAAGAATAATCCATTGGATGCCATCACAAGTATCCTTTCCACATATTCGTAGAATTTCCAGTGATAACACCCTTCGGAAGCTACTCGTGCGCCTATACACACGAATAATCTGCCGGAGGACATCACGAGTATTCTTTCCACAAGTACATAGAATTTTCATAAAATCATATCATTAACACATATAATTCATAAACAGTAACACTATTACATCAACACACATTATTCACAAATACCCCATCATTCCTTGCATATCTAAAGAAAAAGTGACCTCACAGAGCTCAATTCCCCAAACCAATTCATCCTCGTTCCATACGCATATCTAGTACATCCCACGTTTCACATGATTATCACTAATAATGTAATTACATGCGTTTGCACTTGAATCAACACCACAAGAAAACTCAAAATACCCATTTCAACTTGTCCATAAAGTTTGGACCCCATTGGAGCATGGTAGATGGCTCGGTGGCACCGAGGTACTTGCCGAAGGCCATTTTTCCAAATTTGATACCTCTTCAGTGTTTTAATCATAACTATTTTTATAATTTTCGTATTGACCTAAAACTTGAACCATTGTGTTCCTAGCATAGAGGAGAATACTAAAACAATATAAATAAAATACGTTCCTGTCATAAGGATTGGACAGTGTACTAGTACTTGCCGACAGACCTTAACTGTGTATTTTTAGCCCCTGCCAGCAGGGTGGTCAGTGTACTGGTACTTGCCGACGATTCACGGGACAGAATCTCAGAAATCATCCTGGATACCCCAATATTGAACTAATTTCGATCCAAACCATTTAGAAACCAATATAAACACTTCTAAATACTAAATCAACCATAAACATATTAGATCATTATTTAACACAATCAAAGGGATAAATCAAGTATTAATTTCACACACGCACGTTGTAAATTCTAACCATGAATTAGAAGAACAATCATAAAATCATCCATTATCAAATATAATCAAATAAATCATGCTTTCATACGTAAGGCATTGAAGATACAAATTCATTCACCAAATCCGAAATTGACCACAAGATTCCATGGGAACTATACAGAAAATGAAACTTACTTATACTTGAACCAATATCCGATTACCACCATTCCTCCTCCTCCTCCTCCTCCTTCTTCTTCTTCTCTTCTTCGTCTTTTCCTCTTATCTTCTTCCTCTTTTCCTCCTCTTCTTCTCCCTTGCAATGGACGGCTTGGATTTGGTTTCTCTCACTTTTCTCTTTTCTCTTAATCCTTCTAAGAAACTTTCGTAATAAGATTTTTGATTAGATAGGTGAGGGAGAGTCTTATGGAAACTCTCCTTCCATTCCTCACATTACCCACCCACAACACCCACCTCCATATGCGTTTCTAATTTGAATTTCAATTTTGTCAATTACTACTAATACCCATAAAGTATTCTAATTACACTTAAACCCCAAACTCATATATTCTTGTCTTAAAAACCACCCATTGATCTAATTAGCTTATAAACCCTCACAATTAAATCCAGAAAAATACCCATTAATTGTGGTTCCTTATAAAATTAACTAATTCAAGTTTCTATATTAATTTAAGGCATAATAAATATCAATTTAAATTTGAATTTCATTCATTCTTATTTAAGACATTTAATTAATCTCAAATGAATTTATTATGTTATTTTTGGGTTAGGGTCACTATAGTCTTCCCCCTTTAAGAAATTTCGTCCCCGAAATTAGTCACCCTAGATTTGAAGAATACCATTCTTACAATCAATTATGTTTACCTGTGAAGTCTCAAACCTAGTATGAATTTTGGAGTACACAGTAATCATATCATATTCATTAATGCAGTAAATTGAAATCAAAAGGTAATCATGTGTATGTATTGTGCCTTCTATGTCTGCATACTTTCATTTAATCACATTCAAGGATCTAGAAATTCATTATAAAAAAAAAGACTATCAATCATCATATCATTCATACATCTTATAGATCCTACTTTAATACATCACGAATTTAATCACAACTACACCACGAGTATTGACAGTCGGCCAGCCTGCCGGTTGGCCACAGTAAGCTTGATATGATTTTTTGGACCCTAAACACCCTACTCTGATGACCTAACCTATTTTCAATGATTTCCTATGAACTAATATGATCCTCTTAAACCTTTAAACAATGTAAGTAACCGTATAGTTTTAATAATATAAATTGAGTACTTGTTATCATGAGATTTGATCCTTAATTTATTGTATAAATTACTTATGAGATTGTAGCTTTATATGATGACATCAGATGCCTATTTATGTGAACATCTTAATTCCATAAAACGTATCATTATTAAACTATATTATGTATAATTCCATCATTATGTACCTTGTGCTTCAGACCATATATTTATGGGAATATTATGTGACTATTAGTAACTTAGTATCATGAGATTGTGCTCATGTTCATGCTGATGTGAATATATGTGATCTGTTATTATTGTGTTTGAACTGCATTAATAAACGGACCTGAATCAATGAGCTGCATATGAAATCTCGGCCGAGAAGGCTTTTCTTTGACTATTTACCAATTATTATGTATACGACCTAAGACTCAGGGCATGTTATACCATTTATCAGTCCATTGAGAGACTATTATTATTTTCGCCCAAGGTGAGAGGTATGGGACTCAAAATACTTGTGGTAAGATGAAAGGATTTGGGATAGACCTTGTATAGGGGTCCCAATCTGAATCATAAGAGTCAACCCTTTGGTATTCGGGTTATTCACTTTTCTACTGAGGTTAGTCCTAATTATGGATGCCTTGGATTTTTGCATTGCCCTGACCGCAAATAAGTGGGGAATTGTGCCCTCTTGATCGAAACCCCTTAAAACTATAATGTGCAAATAGAATATCTTTCATTGAGAGTGGCCCTATATGGGGGGAATGGTTCGAGAAGACATTCTTGCTCAGTGTAATTGATTGGTCTAGTGTGGGGATTTAAGCCATTCGAATACCAGACTTCATGCATATTGCATTATCATGTGTTTGTTAACATTATTGATGTTATCTTGTGTATGACGCATAAGATATGATTTTCATATAGACTTAGGCATATAGCATGATAAAATGACCATGTGATATCCTTATTATACAGACTAAGGTGAGATTTGGTGAGAGAACATATTGTTGTATTTATTATCATTGTCATCATACACTTTTCAGATTTCATTATCATATTATATATTTCAGATCATCATATTATATTATATATTTTGTAATAGCATTGGATGTTGAGTAAATACCTTGTTTTAAAGGTCTACTCACACGAGCTTTGGCTTACAGATATTATATTGTTGTTTTTCTGGAATTTAAAGAAGATAGATTACTAAAGAGAGCTATGGGAAGGGGAAACTAAAAGATAGAATTTTAAAAGATAATTGATATAGATTAGTTAGTTTAATTCTGTCACGCCCCGAAACCTGAGGCACAAATCCCTATGAGGGTGGCATGGATCTCAAGGTGAGATCTTCGGGTTCCAGCCATGGAAGGTGGATTGTCGTATCAAACACAAATAATAATAAAAGTAATAAAGATCACTTTCATTAAAACTCAGACTGCAGAAGCAACCAAACGATTACATAACACTATTGACTTCAAAAGAGTCACATACTTAAATAAAATATGAATAATTCCATTTACATCTCAATCATCCATAGTTCACAAAAGCACAAAAGCACTGAAACTAAAATAATTAGAACAACAACGCCTATCACATGTCCATTCTCATCACACGTCATCGTGCAACATAAGAAGTTGTGTGAACTTGGAATACCCAGTAAGAATCATAATTGTCACCCATCCTCATGGAACATTGTTAGTCCAAAACCACATACACTGATATCATGAAACAGTTAACAGAGAGATACAATCATAATTATTACCTCATGACCCAAGTCTTAGCATTTATTCACATCATCACATGAATATTAAAAACAGTACATTGAAGAAAGAATATTATGATCAATGCAAAAAAACATAATTAATGAATGCTATGAAGATTAGAACACAGGCAGTGTAACACACAAGTTATGAATGTTAATGAATGCAAATTCTGGTGATCAGCCGGTTTTCCAAGGAACTCATACCTGGTGTACTTACTCAATCTCATCACATCTTGTACCCTCACCTCCCAGGCGTATATCGTGGTTTTGTAGGATTTTCAGCCTACAAGGCTCAATTCCTGTAGTTATTTTTCGACCGCTTCTGGGGATTATTCCCAAGGAGTCCACATGGGAGCATCCCTTACAGTTTAGGGATTTATTCCCAAGGAGTTCACAAATGAATCGTCCTTTAAAATAATGCAAGAAGATATAAAACGTAGAATTCTAGTGATAACACCATTCGGAAGTTACTCGTGCGCCCTTACACAAGAATAATCCGTCAGATGCCATCACGGGTATCCTTTCCGTAAGCACAAATACATAATAAATAATAAGTTCATAATACAAATCATCTGAAATCGAACACACCAAAGAATCTCAATTCAAAACTTTGTCCATCACTGCCCGATTGAACGGACAAACTACTCAGTTCAAAACTCTATCCATCGCTGCCCGGTTGATCTGACAAGCTACTCAGTTCAAAACTCTATCTGTCGCTGCCCGGTTGACCGGACAAGCTACTCAGTTCAAAACTCTATTCGTCACTGCCCAGTTCATCGGACATGCTACTCAATTCAAAGCTCTATCCGTCGCTGCCCAGTTGACCGGACACATTATCTTTTCCACATATCAATAGGATTTCTAGTGATAACACCCTTCGGAAGCTACCCATGTTCCCATACACACGAATAATCTGTCGGATGCCATCACAAGTATCCTTTCCGCATATCCATAGAATTTTCAGTGATAACACCCTTTAGAAGCTACATGTGCACCCATAAACACGAATAATCCACCGGAAGCCATTACGGATATTCTTTCCACAAGCACATATAATTTTCATACAATCATATCATTAACATCTATCATTCATAAACAGTAACACTATTACATCAACACACATTCTTCACAAACACCCATATCATTCCTTGCATATCTAAAGCATAAGTGACCTCACAGGGCTCAATTCCCCAAACCAATTCATCCTCGTTCCACACGCATATCTAGTACATCACACGTTTCACATGATTATAGCTAATAATGTAATTACACACCTTTGCACATGAATCAACACCACAAGAAAACTCAAAATTCCCACTTCAAGGTGACCATAAAGTTTGGACCCCATTGGAGCTTGGTAGATGGCTCGGTAGCACCAAGGTACTTGTCGAAGGCTATTTTTCCAACTGTGACACCTCTTCAGTGTTTTAATCAAAACATTGTTATACTTATCAGATTAACCTAAAACATGGACCATTGTGTTCCTAACAAATAGGGGAATCCTATGAAAATATAAATAAAATATTTCCCTATCATAAGGGTTGGCCGGTGTACCGCTACTTGCCGACAGAACTTATCTGTGTATTTTTAGCCCCTGTCGGCAAGGTGGTCGATGTACTGGTATCTGCAGATGGGTCACGGGAAAGAATCCCAGAAATTATCCCATATACCGCAATCTTGAACTACCTTCGATCCGAATCATTTAGAAACCAATATAAACACTTTTAATCAATACTAAATCAACCAAAAACACATTAGATTATCATTTAACACAATCAAAGGGATAAATCAAGTATTTCATATCACACAGGCACGGTGTAAATCCTAACCACGAATCAACAGAACAATCACAGTATCATACATTATCAAATATACTCGAATAAATTACGGTTTCATACATAAGGCATTAAAGATACAAATTCATACGAAAAATCCAAAATTGACCACAAGATTCCATGAGAACTATACAGAGAATGAGACTTACTTATGCTTTATCCAATATCCGATTACCACCAATCTTCCTCCTTCTCTTCTTCCTCTTTTCCTCTTCTCTTCTTCCTCTTTCCCTCTTCTTCTTCTCCCTTGCAATGGACAGCTTGGGTTTGGTTTCTCTCACTTTACTCTTCTCTCTTAATCCTTCTAAGAAAATCTCCTAATAAGATTTCAAATGAGATGGAAGGTGAGGGAGAGTCTTATGGAAACTCTCCTTCCATTCCTCACATTACCCACCCATGACACCCACCTCCATATGCGTTTCTAATTTGAATTTCAATTTTGTAAATTACTACTAATACCCATAAAGTAGTCTAATTACACTTAGACCCCAATCTCATAGATTCTTGTTTTAAAAACCACCCATTGATCTAATTAGCTTATAAAACGTCCCAATTAAATCCAAAAAAATACCCATTAATTATGGTTCCTTCTAATATCAACTAATTCAAGTTTCTATATTAATTTAAGGCATAATAAATATCAATTTAAATTTGAATTTTGTTCATTCTTATTTAATACATTTAATTTATCTCAAATTAATTTATAATGTTATTTCCGAGTCAAGGTCACTGCAGGGTCGATCGAACCCAGGGACCGATGGCAATGGATTCCAACTTTTGTGAGGAACTGGGTCCTAGCCTAGTGAAGTTTTGGGCGGTGTTGGTTTTGTATATTGATGTGTGTGTAGTGATTGGTGCAATGATAGGACTAGTTGCCTCAGTTTGTGGTATGCTGTGACGTGATATAGTGTGTTTTGATTTATGAGAATTATGATGCAAGGTCTATGTGAAACATGGTTGTATATGAGTTGTGTGGATTGTGGACATGACTTGCATGAGATATGCATGTTTAGTGTGTGAGGTCCCTATATGAGCCTAGATTTTGATATGTATGAATTTAAGAATGATCCTAGAGAGATCACTGCATGTTTTCTAGAACTCCTAGGAGGGTCTGATGAGAAATTTTTATGCATGAGTTTGTGTTATGGTGTATTCCTACCATTGGGTCTCAATCCTTGAAAGAAACTGGGCTATTCCTGCCATTGGGTCGCATCCCGTAAAAGGAATAGGATTATTTCTACCAAGGGTTATAATCCCCTAAAAGGATTTGTGTCAAGGTTATTTCTACCATGTGTTGTATCCCCTAAAAGGAAAAGGGTGGTTTCTACCATTGGTTAATATATCCCTTGAAAGGAGTATTTTATGGTGTCTTTCCTACCTTTGGGTTCCAATTACTGAAATGAAATGGTCAAGTTTAAGTGTTAGCACAATCGTTGGGTAGAATTCCCTGAAGGGGATGTGAGAGTTAGTTTCACAGCTAGGCAAAGCCTAACACCTCACATTTGCATTCATATCATCAACATCACCTCATCATGAGTAGTATGCACCATATACATCATCCTCATTGCCATTCCTTATGTGTGTATGTCATTTCATCATTTTGCTTGATTTGTATTCACTTGCATTTGTGTTGTTGTGTGTTATTCAAATTTATGTGAGAATTGAATGTGGAGTGTTTTTGTTATGAAAGTGATTTATGGGTATGAGATAATTATGGTGCGATTATTGATATGAGAAGAATTAAGAGTACTTTCTCACATTCCACTAATCTCATACTCATTCTAGATGATAATTATCTCATACCCATTCCATACGAGTCCAGCACCTCGAAAGCTCACGCCGACGTGCAACAGGTTATCATCTAGAATGAGGTGCTGGACTCGTATGGAATGAACATGGGAAGGGCATGTTGGATGTTGTGTTTTGAATTGCTTGACAATATTAATTTATGAATATTCATATTTGGATTATGATGTAATATGGACCCCAAGTGGATCATAGTTGGTTTTTGTTATCTTAAATTTGGATACTTTTATTGTGGATGTATGTGAATGGTTATTGTTTTAAATTTATTGAGACTTTTGCTGTTTAATAGTTATGGCTCTGATGTACGATAACGTTTCGTAACTATGGTTTGGCCGCATCCAAGGGTTGGATTTGAAGGTCATTTTCTGTGTATCCTTGAGATCCTAGATCTCGAATTCGAGGCGTGATAGATTGGTATCAAAGCTCTTGGTTTTAAGTATTGAATCTAGAGACTCTAAGTCTAATGAGATCCTAGGAAGAAAACACAGAAATATGTCAACTTAGGAACAACATCTATGAAATATGTGTTGGGCATTTCTTGTAAATTGTTTGATTTTGTGTGATTTGCTTAAGTAGTGTGTTTTCTATGATTTTATGTGATATATATATAAAGAGAGAGAGAGAGAGAGAGAGAGAGAGAGAGAGAGAGAGATCTTTTTAAAACTTTATACTTAAAGACATGTCACTGTGTGTAGATGGCTGGAGGTAGATGCAATCAAGCTGCAGATGAGGGTTCATCAAGCGAGGATACGGATCCTCAGCGTGCTGGTGTCTACCAAGCACATGGGGACATGGCTGCTTCTCTCCAGAGGGACCAAGAGATGAACAAAACCCAGTGGAATGAAGGGGGAATTTCATGGCTCGAACGATTTAAGAAGTTTTCACCACCATCCTTCAATGGGAAGGGAGATCCGATGCGGGCCCAGGACAGGATGTAGGAATTGGAAAAGATATTTTGAGCTATGGTTTGCCCAGCGGAGCAAGAAGTAAGGCGGGTAGTGTTTATGCTCAAGGCGGAAGCATATCACTAGTGGGAGATGGTAGAAAGATCCCATGGGGAGGTTAATGATTGGGAGGAGTTCAGGAGGCAGTACTACGAGACGTACTTCCCCAGTAGCTACAAGAGATAGAAGGCCGTTGGATTCCTTAAGCTGGAGCAAGGCTCATATTCGGTATCTTAGTATAAGGTGCAATTTGCGATGCTTTCTCGCTTTGCACCCAATGTCATAGCGACAGAGGAAGAGATAGCTGCTAAATTTAAGGAAGCATTATGACCTGCGGTCAGGTCCAAAGTTATCTCACATGGCTTCAAGACTTACGCCCAAGTCTTGGAATGCGCTCGTCGAGTCGAGAGGGACAACAACCTATCTGCTCTACTACGGGAGACTTCAAGACTAGACCGGGGTAGGTTCCAACCAAACCAGAGTAGAGGAAAGAAGAGGTTCAAATCCAATGACTGCCATCAGAGGACTGTAGTGGCTAGACCATCTCCTTGAGTAGAGGCACATATAGTAGCTCTGTATGTGCAGTAGAGAGCACCTGAGATCTGCCACTACTGTGGTAAGGTTGGGCATGTGAGAAAGTTTAGCCATGAGCGAATCCAGGCTGAGGGTCAAAGACAGAGGACTAATAGTAGACCACCTCCGAGAGGTCAAGTCCATGCTTTAACGGACGGGACAGTTCAGAGAGATGACGGGGCGACGAATGCGGTGGTAGAAGTTACATCGACTATTTTGCATTCACCTGCAAATGTATTATTTGACTCGGGTGCCACGCATTCTTTTATTTCTGCTCATTTCATACATATCTTGGATCTTGTACCATCGTTGATGAACTAACCTTTGTGTATTGCGAATCCGGTTGGAGGAGTGGTTACCCTTAGTTGGATATCTTTGGATTGTGTAATGAGGGTGGGAGATCTCAACTTTGAGGCTGATTTGGTGGTGTTGATCGTGTCAAACTTTGATGTAATCCTAAGCATGGATTGTCTTTTCGCTTACCATGCCAAGGTAGATTGCTTTGAGAAAGTGGTTCTGTTTGAATTCCCTAATGGTAAGAGCATGGGAACTTGGGGAAACCAGAAGGATACTTATCAGAACGAATTTTTGGGTTTGATGGAGGAGAGAAAGGAGTTAACCTTGGAGGAGATTCCGACAATTCAGGATTTTGTTGAAGTATTCCAAGAGATACCTGAATTACCGCCTTCAAGGGAGGTAGAATTCAGCATCGAGTTAGTGTCGGGCACTACTCCGATTTCATTGGCCTCCTATCGTATCGCACCAATGGAATTGAGAAAACTCAGAGGAAACTGGACGGATTAATGAAGTTGGGGTTCATTAGACTGGGTGTCTCATCGTGGGAGCACCGGTGATCTTTGTTAAGAAGGACAAGTCAATGCGATTATGTATCGACTATAGGCAAATGATCGGGTCACTATCAAGAACAAGTACCCTTTGCCTAGAAGCGATGATCTATTTGATCAGTTGAGGGGAGATCAGTACTTCTCTAAGATCGATCTGAGGTCGGGATATCAATAGTTGAGAATTAGAGAATGTGATGTGCATAAGACGACATTCAAGATCGGATATAGGCTCTATGAGTTCGTAGTAATGCCATTCGGATTGACGAATGCACCTACAGCATTCACGGATATGATGCACAGAGTATTCAGGCCCTATTTAGATCAGTTAATGGTGAACTTCTATGAAAACATCCTGATCTACTCTAAGTCAAGGGAAGAACATGAATAACACTTGAGTATAGCACTGAAGACACTTTTGGAACATAAGCTCTATGCCAAATTCAGCATATGTGACTTCTGGAAGGATGAAGTTAAGTTTTTGGGACATGCAGTGTCCAAGTCAGAAATTTCAGTAGAACCTTCAAAAGTGGAGACAGTGTTGAGTTGGGAGAGGCCTAAGAATGGGGCAGAGATTCAAAGCTTCTACGAATTAGCTGGGTATTATAGGATATTCATCGAGGGATTCTCTAAGATTTCGGCACCGCTAACTAATTTGATAAAGAAGGATATCAAGTTCAGTTGGGATGACCATGCGAGGCAGATTTTGAAGAACTAAAGAAGAAGTTGATTTTAGCCCCAATGCTAGTAATTCCGGTCAACAGAAAGAAATTAGCAATTTATACGGATGCCTTATTGATGGGTTTGGGTTGTGTACTGATGCAAGAAGGACAAGTTATAGTGTCTGTTTTGAAGTTATGGAAGCACTATCTATATGGAGAAGATTTAGAACTCTTCACCGATCACAAGAGTTTGAAGTACATATTCACTTTGAAGGAATTGGATATGAGACAACAGACATGGATGGAGTTAGTGCACGACTACGTGACTACACTTTAGTATCATCCGGGGAAAGTAAATGTAGTTGCATATGCCTTGAGCAGGAAACCCCAAAGTATGTTAGCTTGTTTTATGTGGCAGGAGTAGAGTTTTTTGGAAGCTTTCAGTGCTTTGAACTTCAGATCCGATGGGAAGAAGAGTGATGGGCTACTATTCAATCTAGTGGATAGACCATCTTTGTTTGATAGGATTTCTGAGGGGTAGAAATCGGATGCAAAATTGTAGATTTTGGCTGTAGATGAGACAAGGATAGATTGGTTGATTCACATGGACGGGATGATCAGATTTAGGGGCAGACTCTATGTTCCCGATGATGAGACTACTCGGAGTGAGATTTTAGAGGAGGCTCACAACTAGGATTTTAAGTCTCGGGATCTTGGATCAAACCAATCTCGGCCAATCCCGATCTAGATTGGCAATACCGGCTGATCCAAAAGTTGGATCGTTCTTTAAAAAAAATATTGGATCGGCCGGACTGGTCGCCGAAACGGCGATATCGGTCGACGGACCGGCTGTACCGGTGAGGATCAGTTGGTATCAGACCGATCCAAGCCAATACCTATTGGATCGTCAGTTCTATGTATTAAAAAAAAATTGGATCAGTTTGATCGGCCAATCCAGTCACTGGACTGGTTCGGATTGGTATCGGTTACCGATCCAAAGCTACTTGATACAATAGTTGTATCGTGGCTTCAGATCAGACCGGTCCTAGCCGATCCTGGTACGAACCGGCCGATTCGGACCGGATCGGTCCAATCCTTGAAACCATGCTCACAAGTCTCGATACTCAATTCATCCAGGATGTTCTAAGATGTATCGTGACTTAAGACATGTGTATTGGTGGTCGGGGATGAAGCGAGACATAGCTCTTTTTATGGGACCGTGCCTTACTTGTCAGCATGTTAAGGCAGAGCATATGACGTCGGCTGGCTTGCTACAACCTTTGCCTATTTCAGAATGGAAGCGGGAGCATGTAACCATGGATTCCATCGTGGGGTTACCTAAATCCAAGAATGGGAGTGACTCCATATGGGTGATAGTGGACAAATTAACTAAGTTGGCTCACTTGTTGCCTGTGCATATTGCAGCATTGAAAGATGTTATGGCTCGGCTGGAAATTCGGGAGATAGTGAAATTACATTGAGTACCGACAAGCATAGTCTCTGACTGACCGAGATACGAGGTTCACTTTTGAATTTTGGGCAAGTTTACAGAAGGCTTTGGGTACAAAGCTAGATTTCAATACCGCCTTCCACCCTCAGACAGATGGACAAATGGAGAGTCAATCAAATACTTGAAGATATGCTTAGATCTTGTGTGCTAGATTTCAAGAGAAGTTGGAGTTATCATCTCCCTTTAGCTGAATTCTCGTATAACAACAGTTATCAATCGAGCATCGGCATTGCTCCATTTGAGGCACTTTACGGGAGTCCATGTTGATCACATGTTTGTTGGATAAATGTGGGGAAGAGTAGTGTTCTCGGACCGGATGTCATCCAATTAAGAAACTATGGAGAAGGTGAAAGAAATTCAAGAACGGTTGCTTGCAGCTCAGAGTCATTAGAATAGCTATGCAGATCGTACTAGATGTGATATAGAGTTCAGTATTGTCGATCATGTGTTTCTGAAGGTCTCGCCAATGAAAAGTGCCATGAGGTTTGGCAAGAAAGGAAAACTTGCACCCTGTTTTATTGGACCATTTAAGGTACTAGAACGCCTTGGTAGTGTTGCCTATCATCTTGCACAGCCGCCTTAGTTGGATGTTGTTCATGATGTTTTCTATGTCTTTATGTTGAGGAAGTATGAACTAGACCCATCAAATGTAATAGACTGGAAAGAACTACCGCTTTGGGAGGATGTGTCTTATGAAGAATCGCCAGTAAGGATTATGGATTGGAAAGAACGGATATTTAGGACTAAGACTATTCCACTAGTGAGAATACAATGGAACCACCATGATGAAGCTG
Source organism: Pachysandra terminalis (assembly GCA_031762675.1). Lineage (NCBI taxonomy): Eukaryota > Viridiplantae > Streptophyta > Magnoliopsida > Buxales > Buxaceae > Pachysandra > Pachysandra terminalis. The sequence goes on along the minus strand of JAUPMG010052168.1, from coordinate 1,771 downwards.
AAGCATAATGGGAGCTCGAGGTATGCAGAATTTCAGGACGAAATTTTGTTTAAGGGAGGTAGATTGTAGTGACCCTTGTCCTTAAGTCATAATTAACGCAGATTAATTATGATTTATTAATATAATCCATTGTGAAAGTTTATATTAGACTAAAGGTCTTAAATTTTAGTATAGGACTTAATTGTAATAAGACTTGGTTATTGGGTCTTATGTGATAATAATGGAAGTAATGGGGTGACTTATGTAATTTTATAACTTTCAAGAGAATATGGCCATGTGCTCAAACCTATGGACTGATATGGATTGGGCCTAGTCGTCCACAAAGAAGAGGTAGGGATAGGTTAGTCTTTTCCTATCATTTGAATTCAGTAACTGAATTGGAGAGAGAGTTTCCCTAACTCTCAACCATGCGTGTAAAGAAGTCTCCAACCTTGCCTTGTATCACACGACTAAGAGAGAGAAGAGAGGAAAAATAGATCTAGTTTTGCTGAAAGGAAGAGAGGAAGAAGAAGAAGAGAAGAACAAGGAAGAAGGGAAGAGAAAGGGAATAGTAGAGTTGCTGAAAGAAGACTTGGAGGTGATCCCTCATTAGTGGAAATCCATAGAAAAAAGGACTTACAAGAGGTAGGATTCCATGGTTCTCCTTCTAGTTATTTTCATAGGAATATAGTGAAGGGTTATGTATGATTGATTAATATAGATGTATCAAGAATGAAAGATGATGAGTATGAAAGTAGGAATGAATTAAAATTCATAGGGTTTGTATGTGTATACTGATATGAGTGTTTGTACTGAGAAAAATATGATGATCATGTGACCTAATATTCAATTTTATGCTTTTGTGTATGATGTGTGGTATGCAAGAAATGATGAAGTTAACATGAAATTTGTGATCCCGATTGTTTTAATGGTATTTTTATGTTGAAATATGAAATGTATGAAAGATTATGATTTTTGGGAATTTTTCTGGGATTTTACGAATTTCGGTTGAGTTGGAGGTCGACCGAAAATCACAAAATGTGGCCAAAAGTTGTTGGAAGATGGACCGAAGTTGGGGAGACCGAAAGAGGGACCGAAGTGCTTCGGTCGAGTTTTGGGTCGACCGAAGTGGTTCGTTCGAGTTCCGGGTCGACCGAAGTGGTTCGGTCGAGTTCCGGGTCGAACGAACCCAAGGACCGAAGCCCAATGCATTCCAAATTTTGTGAGGAGCTGGGTTCTAATCTAGTGAAGTTGTGTGTGGGGTTGGTTTTGCATATTGCATGTGTGTGTAGTGATTGGTGCAATGATAGGCCTAGTTGCCTCTGTTTGTGGTATGCTATTATGACATGATATAGTGTGTTTTGATTTATGAGAGTGTATTATGCAAGTTTTATGTGAAACATGGTTGTATATGAGGTATGTGGATTGTGGACATGAATTGCATTAGATATGCATGTGTAGTGTGTGAGGTCCGTAACTTTTGATATGTAAGAATTTAAGGGTGATCCTAAAGAGATCACTGCGTGTTTTCCAGAACTCCTAGGAGGGTCTAATGAGAATTGTTAATTCATGAGTTTGTGTTATGGTGTATTCCTACCTTTGGGTCTCAATCGCTTAAAGGAACAGGGCTATTCCTGCCATTGGGTCACGTCCCCTAAAAGGAATAGGGTTATTTCTGCCATGGGTTATTGTGAGAACCCTGAAAATTTAAAAACTTTTAACAAGGGTATTTCAGTAACTTCCATGCCTTGAATAAGCCGTGAGGGTGATTAAAGATTTTTTTTCTTTATAT
>JAUPMG010052147.1:0-13847 GCA_031762675.1 Pachysandra terminalis | reverse complement strand
GAATCTGAAGAAGAAGAAAAAGAAGAAGAATATGGCAAGCTGCTGCTGCGGATCTGGTCAAAAGACGAAGAAGAAGGCTGAATGGCTGATTTCTGAAGCATTGTACTTGCTTGGATAAGCTGGTTTTCACTGCTGTTCAAAAGCATCTTTAGCTCTGCAATTTCTTGATCTACTTCGTTTAACATCTTCCGTGAACAAGTTGTATGGAAGCCTGCTCGGATCTCAGTTGTTGGATTTGAAGCCTGGTCTCTACTAATTCTGACTCTTTGGCTTCGAGAAGATTCTGCGATTCTCCATCTTCAGAAATTTTTTGATCCAGCTCCTCCGGAGCATGATATCTCTTGGCAAGCTGCTGCTGCTATTGCTGACTTGCTATTGCTGTCAGCTGATCTGGTCCTGAACAGTTGAAGACTTGATGCCTGCTGGTCCGGTTTGCAGAGAAGAAGAGTAGAAGAAGAGGAAGAGAAATAGAATACATCAAACCCCTTTTAACTTGTTTTTTTGTTTTGTTTTTTTTTTTTTTTTCTGGATCGTCCGATCCAAAATTGGATTGGCGATCCAACTCGGTCTCGGACCGGGACGATCCCCGATCCGAGTCCGAGTTCAAACACTATTATTCCACATACTCATGATGCCGGTCGAAGATATTGTCTTCAAGAGATTTTTGATTGTGACTGGATATTCTTGGAGGCTGTTATGGTTACTGCTCTTCGAAAGGGCAAAGTTTCAAAAATTTGGCATGAGTTTTGGCAGCACCTACTTTTGGAGCTTGATGCTTTCAATAAAGCTAAAGCCGTACTTACTCAACAGAACATTTTTAAGAAGGATAAGAGATTAAAAACTCTTGGTTCGAATTGTCCTCCTTCGAAAGATATAGCAAAGCCCGCTCACTACGAATATTACCCTAATTCCTTCATCAAGGTACAGATTCGACTCTCATGTTAGCTGTTGAGGATGAATCGAAGGATGAGACTGAACTCTTGATGGTTCCTTCGAAAAAGGCTCGCTCAGTTAAGAGCAAGAAAAAAGATGGTGACACCCTTGTCAAGACACCTAAATACAAAGATGTCGCTTCTTCGAAGATGTCTTTTCCAGGTAAATTTCGAACTTACCTCTCATGTTTTCATATTTTTGCTTCAAGACTCATGATTTATCTTGATTTTACAATCAAATTCTAAAAAAAGGAGGAACTCATAGCTCCCAGGACAAAGCTTCCGTCTGATGCTGAGATGGGTAAGCATCGTTCAAAAAGAAACACTTCAGCTCTGCTAATTCCTTCTTTCGAAATCTCTCTCTTCTCTTTTTTTTGTTATGGTTCCTGACACCTAGTCAATACACAGGACCTTTCTAGATCCCATCAGGAAGTTCCACAAGAGCTTGCAGATAAACGCCATGAAGTTTCTCTCAAGACTCGTCAAGCTAATCTTGCTCGTATTATTGATAAGATGCGAGTTGATAAAGGATTGGCTAAAGCTGCTCTTCCAAGCACAAATACTATGTCATATGATTCTTTGTTGGACGAGTTAGCCATTTACAGTGCTCAACAAACGGCTGCCAAGAACTCAGTTTGAAGAACTTGAAGAACAAACTCAAGTTGAGGGACCTGAAGAACAAGCTCAAATTGAAGAGCAAGTTTCAGATATAGAGGAAGAAACATAAGAGGGCAGAGATGAAGAAATATTTGATTCTAGAGAAGAGGAGGATGAGGATAAAGGAGAAGAAGAAAGTGGGGAAGAAAAAATGGAGGAAGGGGAAAGAAATGAAGAATTCTTTCAGGAAGAGGAGTTAGAGGAGTTATCTCCAGTATTATCTCCAATTGCCCCCTCTTCTTCTCCAATTGTTTCTTCTCCTAAAGAAGTTAATTCAAATGTTCTTCCTTCTCTCGGAGTTGAAGTTTCTGCTGCTGATGTTCCTATCATTGAAACTTCAATAGCTGAAGCACCTGGTTATGTAATTGCCCCTCTTTCTGCGAAGATATCAGTTTTTGGGATATATGCTGTTGAAGATTCTGTTATTTCGAATATCCAACCTTCAACTGCTGATATTTCAAGTGTTGATACTTCGAGCATCCGTGTTGATGATAAAATTCCTCTTTCATCAGTGTTAAAGAATGTTCTTGCTTCTTGTAAGTTTTCTGCTTGGATAAAACATTCCTTCTTTTGAATACACACACACACACACACACACACACACACACACACACAGTTTTCTGCTTGGATAAAACATTCCTTCTTTTGAACACACACACACACACACACACACACATACATATATATATTATTTTTGTTTTTGCAGCGTCCATTGTGTTTGTTGTCCCACCAGTCGTCACATGTTCCAGTTTATCTGCTTCCATAGTTTTTAAGGTTGTGAATACTGTTGCTACAACGCTTACATCTGAAAAAACAGCAAAAGTTGGAGAACCTTCTTCTTTTCCTTCTTCGAATATCGTCCTTCGCAAAAGGAAAAGATCTGATGCTACCTTTGCTCGAATTGATATGTATGAAGGAACATATATGATTCTTGCACATTTGTCAAAGTGGATGGATGCTATCTTTGAAGCATATGGCGATATCTCTGAAAACCTTCGAGTGCCTTCTACATATGCTAGGAGTGCTGGATATCAGGAATTTTGCACTCTCCTTGATAAAATGTCAAAGAAAACATTCGCATCTCTTGTTTCAGAGGATCTTGAAAGTTGGAAACCTCTTCTTGTGACAATTGAGTCTCTTGGTCTCAACATTGATTGGTTGAAGAATCATTTCACCCTCCTTCAGAATTCTCTTTCCTGTTTTCAAGAAAGATCAGAGCTTGAAAGGAAGAGGAATGAAACTTTCGAACAACTCAGTAATATCTGTCAAGAATTAGAAAAGAAGAAGGAAAAGGCTAAATTGCTCCGGCAAACTCTCGAAGAAGCAGAAAAAGAGATAAAAGAAATTGAACATGTTCAATCATTGAAGTCTGAAACAGAGAAGAGAAACAAAAGAATTTCTGAAGTTTCATTTAGAATGTTGCCAAGAGAACTGTTTTCTCATAATTGATATCAATAAAGAACTTTCTTTCGGCATATTTACATTTTCTTACAATTACATTCCTTCAAAAATAATAGTGTTTTAGCCATTTTCCGTTGACTAATTTTTCCTATGCATTCTCTTTAAGTAAAACAAAACCTGAAGGATAAGCTGCAACAATTTCGAAAGGTCCATCCCACCTTTGTGCAAATTTAGGCTTAATAGTGTTGCTCATTTCGTAGAATGAAGCTCGAAACACTAATTCACCAATACGAAATTCTCTAGGTAAAACTTTCTTCTGATAAGCTTTCGAAATAACCTGATGATACTGAAGGTTGTTTGCCAAGGCATGTTGCCTCTTTTCACTTAGATCGTTTATCTGCTGCATTCGAATTGCCACCAAATCATGTGTATCCCAATCCATTTTAGCAGGTTGAAGTATCCTTGCCGAGGAAATTTGCAATTCCACAGGTAAAACGGCTTCCATTTCATACACCAATGCAAATGGAGTTGACTTCGTGGCTCGGTGTTTTGACACTCTGTATGCCCACAGTACATCAAACAAATATGCATGCCATTGAGTAGGATGATCATAAGTCAATTTACTCAATAACTTGATCAAAGTCTTGTTTGTAGCTTCTGCTTGTGCATTTCCTTGAGGATAATATCTTGTAGATTTGTTGTGAATGATGTTGTGCCTTGCAAGCATTTCTCGAACTGACCGATTTAAAAATGAAGAACCGTTGTCAGTAATGACTCTTCAAGGCACTCCTCGAGCAATGAGGTATTCCTTAATGAACTGAGCCACAGCAGGTCCTATTGCCTTCTTGAGAGCAACTGCTTCCACCCATTTGATAAAATATTATGTGGCTACTAGGATCCATGCAAATCATATTCTACTACGGGGATTAATTGGACCAATCAAATCTAGCCCCCAAGTATGAAATGGATATGGAGTGATGATGAGTCATGCTTCGAGAATGCTTTCTTGGAATGTTTCCTTGTATCTAACATCTCGAACACTTCTTAACATATTCGAATCCATCTTCTTTCATAGAAGGCCAATAATATCCCATGTCAAGGAGTTGTTCATACAGTTTTCTCTTTCCTTGATGGGCTCCACATTCTCCTGAATGTGTTTCTAGAAGTACAATGACTGCTTCTTGTGGATCAAGGCATCTGAGTAAATTTTCATTTGTGCTTACTCGAAATAAGTAACCTTCTTAAAATCGAAATCGAATAGCTCTTCTTCGAATTCGATGAGCTTCATACGCATTATTGGGTAAGAAACCATCTCTTAGAATCCTGATGAAAGGTCTCCTCCAATCTTCTTCTGCAAATATAGGATATACTTCCATTATATCAGGGGTGCTTTGACAACCAAGGCAACTCCTTAGCAATTTCGAAGAATCAAAAGCCATGTCAATTTGAAAATTGATTCAATCCAATAATAAAATGATATCTGACAAAGCCAGCGAATATACGTTCCAAAGAATGTATACTTCAAGTTCTGAATGTCTTTTCGAAAGACTATCCTCAATGGGAGAATATTTCTAAGCATTTCATAAAAAACTTATTTCGAAAGATTACTTCGAAATTAATCTGAAGCTCTATTGGAAATAAACTTCAAACCTCATTTCAAAGAAACAATTTTCGAAATGTTCAACAAATATAGCATACATCAGGTTAACCATCTTAAAAGGGTCAATCCGCCATACACTGTTTTGATGATATATTTCGAAATAGTATTTTAGGACATTTTGAGATAATATCTCGAATGACCTATTTATTATCCAAAAAAGATAATCATACACACGAATTGAGATTAAATTTCGAGATAGTAACTCGAAATGATTATCCTAAGGATATAAGTTATGAATTATAAGAGAACACATCCTGATATTCATTACTCTTCGAAGTTAATAAATTCGAAGTCATTCATTCAAAATAGGGGGAAATAAATATTAGACTTTTAGGAATGGAGGGCCAGAGAAATAAGTCCCATCAAGACTCTCGAAGATCTTGTAGCATTAAAGGACTTGAATCAATACAGAACGGTAACGTATCATCACTTTCGTAACGTTATATTCATTAACTTATCCAAACGTTTTGAATGTATTTATTGGAACGTTGGATATTGAATTAACTTTTTGAATATTGAATATTCAAATCAAAACTTCTGTTCAATTAAACGTTGTCAATCTGTTTATGAAACGTTGCAAACGGTTGAAATAATGAATCTGAGGCTATAAAATGAGGACAAGGCATCAGAAAGAGGGATTAGAATCTTTGAGCTTTTTGGACATTCTCTAAGAATTGCTGAGTATTTGTCTAATAAATTTTCTTTCTAAAATCTGTGAAGTTCTGTGTTGTCTCTCTGAAAATTCCTATCTGATCTTATCATTTTCTCCCTTTGTTTTATTTTTAACAAAAGGAAACCTTACGTTGGAATGGTCTTTCTTTGATTTAGGGTAGCGAGAGCAAGTGTTCGAATCCTTTGTTATTCAGATCATTTGGGCCAATTAACATTTGATTGTTAATTTGGTCATTAACCGGTTTGAGCATCACCATTTTTAGCGACTCCGTTGGGGAACTTGATATCTAAGATCAGTCTTAAATCATTGAAATGGCCCCAGAACTCCATACTGTCAATACTACTGGGACTACAGATCTCCCTGTAGATCCTGCGACTGTCCCTGCAACTGATCCTACTATCTTCCTACCAGCATCTGTGCCTTCATCTTCGAATGCACCACCCAATGACAATGCCATAGTCATATTTCTTTGCTAGAGAACATGGATGTTATGCATCAGCAGCTAATGGCTGTCTTGGCTAGGCAAGCTGCTACTGCAGCACAAGCAACATCTCAAGCAGGTTATACACCAATATCCCAACCAACACCAATCACTAATATTTCGAGAGAAGATCCTACCAATGGTATTTTTCCTCCACGGGTAATTTTACCTCTAGCATTTGCTCCACCAATTGTTCCACAACCAATCGTTTCATCAGCTCCACCATCATCAGTACTCATTGGCGATGGATACAAGAAAATGACCAAAACGAAAAGGTAAAGGAGTAAGATTCTGGAAATAGGATTGTTATTTTTTTCCCTTTCTTTTCTTCTTCTTTTTACTCATGGCTTCTTCAAATCGATAGGGGGTTGAAGGAAGGGGGGGGGGGGGGGGAAGTTTAAAGATGGAACTGAATTCGGGTTCCATGTAAAGAAACTTTACAAAGAACACAGGAGGCTCAAAAGACCTAAAAAAAAAACATAGAACACAGGAGGCTCAAATGACCTAAAAAAAAAACATAAAAGCAGACAGAAGGCAATCAGAGAATCACAAAACACTGAATAGGGTTAAATATATCCCAGCAAGGCAAATAAGAAAAACAACTACCAAAGGAACTTCTTTGGGGAAGGGGGAACCGCTCCTCAAACCAATAAACTCTGCCAACATAGAAGACCAATCGATAAGGCTTCTGCCAATATTGCCACAAATAGCAAGAAAGGAACTGCTCATACCCTCAAAAATGCCCCAATAAACGATGAAACACATCATCTTCCAAATAACATTGCCACGCAAATTAAAAAGAACCCAAACCCCACAATGTAAAGAGGGTCCAAGGGTCCTTTGGGAGACTCCAGGCAACATATACAGGGATAAGCAGAAATTCCAGATGTCTCTAGCCTGCTGCAGTAGATAAAAGATAACATGATATACAGATTCTTTTTCTGTGTAGACATACTGCATCTGCTAGGGAGAGAGGAACCCCTATCAGTAAAATCTCCTCATTTAGAATCTTCTCAAGCACAAGGCACGACACAAAAAACTCCACCCTGGAGGAGCAACGGTTGCACCAAACAGCTGGACCCTACCCTTCTATCTTCCTCCCTCTCTAGCTTTGCAAGAAAGAGAAGGCACTCTTTCACCTCCCTACTAAGATGATGACTCCTAAAGACAAGCCTCCTGATCACCCTGCACCGCTTTTTTTCAAAATAGAAGCTAACCTACAACCATGAGATAGGAACGAGGAGATAATTGAGGAGATAGCTCATAAAAAACAGCCAATCCCACTTCAATTATCCTTCCAAAATCTGGACCTCTTTCCATTCCCAATCACAAACCTAACCCTTTTCAAGAAGCCGTCACACACCTTCATGATACCCTTCCAAGCAATGACACAAAAGATCCCAAAGGAAACCTACTAATCCAACCCCCTTCCCCACATCGATACTAGAAAACACTCCCCTCCATGAAGCATTCTCTTCAGAACTCATCCATTACCCCTTTTCTAATTCCCAGACCACCAAAACTTCTTTGGCCTAACATACTAGTTGTATTACATTTTCTGGTAGCTATTGCTTGTATAAAAGGGAAAGGTTTCTTTCCTACCCAACATCTTTAATTTGCTGATATGACATCATGTTTTCCGCCACGTTGAAAGCTGAAATGGAAAACCCAGACCATCTAGCTGAAGGAGGATCCTCTAAATAGGCCTTCAAGCAACCCCTCTATCCACATAACTTCTCTATCTAACATGTACTTACCATCTATGATACCAGCACTTGAATTTTTAAGATTTCTCATGGTTTTAGGAAAAAAATGAAGTTATAATGAGGGGATGGTCGGCAACATTACAGATGCATTTCGGCTCAAACGTTTATGTGAGGAAGGGTACCATGGAGGAACACATGGACAAGATGGGTCTCCATAGCTCATCTGCTGCATACAGAAATGGCACCACGCGAGGACCGTGTTATGATGCACATCACCAGACTATCAACCCTCCATACAGATCCTATAGCTTTTACCATATCAGAACTCAACCAAAGAATGCGAACTGGAAAGTGTATTAAATTTTACAATCTAAGTACTTGGATAGTGACCATATCTTAAACTGAGAAAAACAATTATTAGGGAATAATAAAGAACAGCGTTTCAACTCTCAACAACGTTGAATCTTGTTATCAACAAAATTCGTCAAACAATCTGACGCAGGTAGCAAATGTGAGTGGAAGTTATACCAATAATTACGAACATGAAAGGTCATTCATCAACAGCTGGAATCTCAGAAAGTCAAACTGTTGCACCATGTGAGCGAAAAAAAAAACCTAGACCGTCATGGCATCACCTCATCCTCCGATGCAGCACAATTTTCAAGAAAAAAAAAAGTGAAGACCAAGCACAACTGTAGAAAATGTTTTGTTGAGCAAATGGATATGGAGGTTTGATATGGAGCATGAGAGCTCATGGAGACATATCATTGCATCTAATATGGGGAGTCTTCCAAGGATAGCACAGGAACCAGGTTTCTGCTCCTTTTGTATTTTATGGGATACCATCATGAGTCTTTTCACTCCTTTCCAAGGTGAAATCAGAATGAGACTGGGTGATGGTAGTAGCATTTGCTTTTGGGAAGATTTGTGGTGAGGGGACACACCTCTAAAGATTTCTTTCCCTTCAGTGTTTAACATGGTGGAAAATAAAGAAGCCTGTGTCAGGGATTACCTGGTGAGAAATGGGGATGAAATATCATGGAACATTGCTTTTAAAAGAGATCCCTTTTACTGGGAAGTTAATGCAATAGGGCTTTTCATGACCTCTTGCATTCTCATCAACTGGGAAAATATGATTGGGATTGTCTTTGCTGGCTAACAATGGTATATTCTCGGTCAAATGTTTCGCTAGAACTCTGGAAGGTTGTTCATTCCTAACAAAAGCCATACAGAAGTCAGCTGAACCTTGAATGGTAGTTTTTTTCGGTGAACAACGATTTTAGACAAAACCCTTACTACTGATCACCTCATTAACCATAGATTGCCAATCCCAATTGTTGGTTGATGTGCAAATTAGACCTAGAATCAGCCAACCATCTCCTTATTCATTACCCATCTGTATCATCTATTTGGAATTGCATTATGTCAACCATTAAGGTCTTGGGCTAGCCCAGAGCATGTGAGATCTTTCTTGGAATCCTGATGACTTAGAAGGAAAAGTAAGAAGCAGAAACTAATCTAGAGTTTATGCTCATTTGCAATGTGGTGGTTCATATGGAAAGGGAGAAATGCAAGGATTTTTTATGGCACATAAAGGACAGAGGAGATGGTAAAAAACAATACAGCGAAATCCATCATCTTTTGGCGCTCAATGACAAGGAGCTGGAGAAATTAGATTTGGATCTCTCATGGGTTCTTCGTGGCCTCATCGAACATGGGGGTGTGATTGTACTCTACAAATCTTGTTATTTGTTTGTATTTCTTCACTCTTTTCTGTTATTGCTGTATTCTTTCAGCCATTCAGTACACCTTTTGTGCATAGGGGACAGATTCTCCTTTTCAGTTTGATCTTTGAATAATCTTTACTGATTAAAAACAAAAGGGTACAGTCAAGCCAATAGATATCACACATTTACTAAGGCATCGAGTGTACATTTGACTGAACTCGGTTACACCTAAACAAGATTAGCTACACAGAATGGGCTTCATTTTTATAAGCAGAAGTCTATATCACAACCATAGTTATCAAAATCCTATGATTTATAATTTGAATCAAATTTTTGGCCCAAATGATCTGAATCCTGGGTTTGAACCCCTTTCAAGAGAAACCTGAAAATATTCATTCGAACCTTACGATTTACGATTTGAACCTTCGAAGCTATTTAATCTTGCTACTTAAGTTGAAAACGAGTATCCTTGTTTAAGCAAACTAAGGAACCCTAAATTCAAGTGAATTTTGATCGACGAAAAAAATATAATAGAATGCCCATAGAGTTATCTGGTCAGATTTGTGCAAGAAAGTACCAATCAAAAACATTATATCACTAAAAGTTAAGTGCGAGGGAGTGCTAACTAGTGTCAAAGCAATTGGCAGAAGACCAATGAGCTTCTATGAATAAAAGAAATACACCAAAGGTCAGCTATGATCCCTTACCTGTTTGCATTTATCTAAGGATGAATTAGCAAGGTATCTTGGTGTATGATATTTGCAGATGATGTGGTTAAGTAGACCAAACTAGAGAGAGGGAACACAAAAATAGAATTCTTGGGAGTACCTTGAAATTGAAAGGTTTCAAGAGACCAAGCATATGGAATGCAACTTAGTACAAATGAGATTGGGAGTGAAGCTATGGTAAGAATTAAGCACCAAGAGATTCCCAAAAGTTACTACTTCCACTACCTTGGAGCAATTAGCCGTAAAGAGGGGGATATTAAGGCAGATGTTGCACATGAAATCAAAGCCGGATAGCTTAAGTCGAGAAGTGCTTCTTAAGTGTTGAGCAACTTACTACTGCACTCAATCTAAAAAAACAATTTACAAGACATCCATCGGGCCTACTATGATGCAGATAAAATGCTGGAGAACAAAGAAGTAACATATTCACATGACTAATGTAGCTAGGATGAGGATGCAGAGATGGATGTATGGAAATATTAGGAAAGACAAGGTAAGGAACAAACATGTCTGAGAGAATCTATGCTTATCTCTAATAGGAAAAAATAAAGGATAGTAAAATGAAATGGTGTGAACATGTAAAAAAGATACCTAATGAGGCACCTGTGTGATGGTATAGAGTTGAAGGATCTTAAGGTTTAAAGAAGACCCAAGATGGAGTCAATCATAAATAATTTAAAAGCGCATTATCAACTAAAGATATATTTGTTGATAGATTGTGATAGTAGCCAACCCCAACTAGTTTGAATAATGCATTTTGTTGATATTAATAATGTTTAAAGGGTGAGAAATATGATAATAAACTTACAGGACATACAGCGAAGAAGACAATATTAATATCAAGTTAGATAAATTAAGAGTGGACATCTGAGAATCTTGGCAAAGGATAAGGAGGTTAAAGAAAGGTGGAGAGAATATTTTCAAAAATTATTAAATAGCCAAGGTTGGGAGAGCTCAAAATTAGGTTAAGGTGAGTATTGGGCAAACAAGAGAAAACTGCTATATTCATAAGATTAGGGCTAATAAAGTGCAAGGAACTTTAGACAAGATGAAAACAAGAAAGGCCTTGAAGACAATCACTACAGGTCTTCATTGCCAAAATCAGCTCAAATAGCATGCAGAGACTCAGCAACCCATTCATTGTCTCAGTGGTCTAGCACTTCTATGCTGGTATCTGACCGATGATACGAATTCTCCAGTTTGACTAATGGCTCTGAGTTCTTTGTGATGAAGTTAAGCACTTGACCCAAAGGTCTGGAATTTTTTTGTCAGTCCAAATTAATTTCACTGGTCCATCAGCTCATTATACAACTTGATGAACGCTTGTCACTTGATAGACATGTCAACCCTAGGGGCACCTTTCTCCTCGGTCCTTATTCCAAATCCTATGCAAATATTGCTGCCTTCCCCTCCCAGCATTTTAATTCCTTTAAATATGGAAAGTTGTTGTTCCTCCTAAGGTCAAAGCCGTCTTCTTTTTTTGATCATTAACAACAATTTTATTAATTATCAAAAAGAGGTTACAAACAAAACAAAAGATCCCGATATGTGATCCAGAAACAAAACAAAACAGTGTAGAATAATTACAGATGGAAGAAAAATAAAGAAGAAACAAGGAAAATCGAACAATATCCTATCCATCTGTCATCAAAATCTCCTCCCTCCTTAGGCACACCAGCCCCAAACTCCACTCTCTCAACACCTCTTCTAGACCGAGCATCTGCAATATTATTTGCTGATCTCAAAACATGATTAAAGGATAAAAGTAACCCTGTAGAAAGATAACGAGCAAACCTAATCCAATGAGCATACTTCCAAGGATAATTACCATCCCCTGTCATCCATGAAATAGCCAACATATAGTCGCCTTCAACCTATATATATTCCAAATTCAATTTCCTTGCTTCATCCAAGCAGGCAATCAAGGCTCTCAACTCAACGGTAATAGAATCTGCAATACCAATTGGACCAAAAAAAAAACGTGTAATATATCACCATCAGAATTCCTTAATACACCCCCTATTCCAGATCTTCCCGGATTACCCAAAGATGATCCGTTGAAGTTAAGTTTAACACAACCCCTAGAAGGTGCCTCCCAGACCATCTTCTTTTTCGAACAAGAGGCCAAAGAATAAATCAAATCATACCAACATCTGACAATGAAATCCATAGAAATGCCTTGAAAATCCTACCTAAGAGACACCCAACCCGCCACCATACCCACGACTGAATCAATTAACCAAGTCACAGATCTTTGTTCCTCAATGATACGCATATTCTGCTCACACCAAATAACCCATAGAATCAAAAAGTATATTGCTTCACAAAATACCTTGCCTCTTTTGCCCAAACCACAAAACCGCCATTGATCAAACAAATCAACAATCCTCTCCGGTACCACTCAATCCATCCCCATCAAGTGTAGAAAATGCATCCAAATCCCTCTTGCTATTGAACAATGAAGAAAAAGAAGATACACTGTCCCCCCTTAATTTTTTTTTTGTAGATAACGAACAGTATATTAATAAAGCCAAAACGATACAAATACATAAAGGGTAAAAGGTGCGCAAGATGAGCACCAAGAACCTAAAAAGCAAGACGTAAAATAAATATAGTACAAAACAAGGCAACACCAATGATACCCACGAACATATCACCCAAAACTTCAACCTCCCTCACCCTACGCCACGTACTGTGTAGAGACGATCTGGCCACCTCGGACCACCCTACCAATATATCGGACATAGAGAAACCTCTGAAAGCAAGAAGTATCACCATCCATGAACTGACCATCAGTGAGATAGAGTCTATAATCATCCTGGTCGATCTGGTTCTGTCTTCGAACACCCTCAAATTCCTCTCCCCCCACAAAATCCAGAGTGTCGCGTGCTATACACCCAAGTACATCAAACAACCTCTCACACCTAGCCCAGGAAGCCTCCACTGGATCAGGCACTCACCAATCTCCTAGGGCATCACCCACCCGACACCAATACGACATAAGAAGGAATCCCATACCTCTCTAGCCACAGAACAGTGCAAAAAAATATGGTCTACTAATTCCCTGCCTCCTTACACATACAGCACACGTGGGGTGATATCATTCGTGACGGCCACCTTCTCTGAAGCAAATCAAAAGTATTGATCTTATGAAGGATCGCGGTCCAGATAAATGCTTTAATTCTGGGGGGGGATGAAGGATAGCCAGACACGGCAAAAAGAAAACATGATATGATTATAATGAGGTCTAATGGTAGATAAGAAGGAATTTACTGAGAAGACCCCACTACTGCAAGGGCTCCAAACACGACGGTCCCTACGCTCAGAGTCAATAGAAGCCCCCTGCCCAGATCAACAAAAAAGATCCCCAAGATCAATAAGTTCAGCAAGTCGCAAATCCCTACGGAATGGAAGATTCCAAACCAACCCCGAAGCAGACCAAGAGAGGACATCAGACACTAAGACATCCCTATCAGAGACCACTCGGAAAAGGCAAGCAAACCGAACTGCAAGGATAGACTCCCCCCATCAAAGATCGTACCAGAAACGAACTCGACTCCCATCCCCAACCCTAAATTTGATAAGAATAGAAAATGCGGGGAAGATCAACGAAACCTCTTTCCAGATACTAGATCTAGGACATCTACCCTAGGAATTGTAGTCCCAGCCATTAGGATGCCCGCCAAATTTACTGTGAATCACGTTCCGCCACAAGACCTCCCGTTCCTCGCTGAATCTCCATAACCATTTACCCAGTAGCGTTGTGTTACGAATAGCGATATTTCCCAGATTGAGACCCCCTGCATCTATCTTCAAACATACCGACTCCCACTTGACCAGATGGTACTTTCTATGACCTCCTCCCTCCCATAAGAAATCTCG
>JAUPMG010052126.1:0-13848 GCA_031762675.1 Pachysandra terminalis | reverse complement strand
ACCCCCCCCCCCCCCCCCCCCCCCTTTTATATTAATATACTTACCTTTCAAAAAAAAAAAAAAAAACCTCCAATGCTCTTCGATTTGTAAGGACAGTAGCAAAACGGGATGGAGTCAAAAGAGAAACTAGCGCTCCCTTTACTAATGCGTCTTTAACTAGTAACCTAATTTTGAGCTTATAAGTACAAGTTCGCCACCACAATGTCACCTATTGCTCCCTTTATTAATTAAACTGCCAATATGACTCAACTAGACTAGACTAGAACCAAATGTCGATGTCGTCAGGTGCCTCATGCGACATGTCACAGACATGGGGGAAAAAAAGAGGAAACCTTGGAAAAACCAAGGATAAACGTGGGGAAATCTGGAAATCATAATAAATGAGGAGACTTGTAATTATATTGGTTGAGGGACCGTACATCCCAATAGACCAAATTAATTGTTTTCTCCCATGGTGAGGGATATGTTCTATGTGATTATACCAAGAAACTTGATATAATCATATGAGTGAACTCTGATAGTAGATCCGTATTGTATGGTTCTCTGAGGATGTTCTTGGTGATACCTTGGGATTCGTCCCTATGATCGAAAATAAGTGAGAGGATTGCGCCCTCTAAGTTGAAACCCCAAGAAACTATGTTGTGCAAATAAAATAATCTACTACTTCTGCCATATATTTAGGGATGGTTCTATGTGAGCATCCTTGGGTAATATGATTGAGATCATATGATGAGCCAACATTAAATGACTACTAGCAGATTGAATTTCATCCTTGAGAGTGGCCTTGTAGGGGGGGGGATGGTTCGAGAAGACATCATGCCCAAGGATGGTTTGATCTATGTGAAATCCACACTGACTACAATACATATTAGAATCTTTGTTTAGATCACACTTGGTGATTTTACATGGTAAGTGCACTGCATACATTAATTAAAACTCTGCCTCATGCATCCTTGTTCCATGTCATTTTATTCACATATTAACTGTTGTTGGATATCATTGAAGAGTGGCTTTGGCCCTATTTCAATCATGGATTATATTGAGCTCGATTACTTACTGGCTATGTGTAGCTCATATTTTCAAGCAACCACCTTTCAGGTCTTATAGATGAAGGTACTTTAGATCACGAGGATCAAGACGGTAACACTGAAGAAGATGAAGGCATTTATCATGAATTTTGTTATGTAATATGGATTTAATAGATTTTATTCTGATTATCTTGTTGGATGATTATTTAAATGGGGATTTGATTAAGCATAGTCTTAGTTTTTCTTATTTATTTTCCGTTGTTTAATTCTTTTTTTTTAATCAATAACGAGTTTTATTAAGGAAAGAAAGGAGAAAAGAGTACAAAGATAAAACAAGGAAAAAGAAAATAAACCCCAGAGGGCACTACAAATAGGCCACGAACTCCCAGCTTCTCATCATATCTACCCACGAAACATCTTTAAACTCTGGACGAAAGCAAACCCAAGACACTGTCATAACCATGATGGAATCGATGATCTCCTCCAACCTCTTGCCTTTACCTTCGAAAATTCTCTTCTTTCTCTCGTTCCAAATCCCCCATAACACCGCAAAAAATAGAGCTCTATACATAATCTTTCCCCGAGTACCAAGCCCCTGAAACTGCCACTGGGATAACAAATCACGCACCGTACAGGGGCCAACCCACACAACACCTATGGAAGAGGTAAAGAATCTCCAAACCTGGTCAGCAACATTACAACCCAAAAACAGATGATTCACAAATTCTCTATGGGCCAAGCACATAGGGCAGACCTATGGAGAGAGTGACATATATGGTCTCCTCTTCTAAAGGATATCAGCAGTGTTAATACAATAGTACAGGACAGTCCAGACAAAAGCTTTCACCTTAGGAGGAACTTTAGCTCCCCAAAACAAGGATGGGGAAAGGAGGAGGCAACGAAGGACCAAAAGCCATCAAAGACTGACAAAACGACTTGGTAGAAAACATCCCATTAGGCGAGACACCAGACACTAGAATCATGAAGATTATCGGAAATACCTTAATATCTCGATATTTGGTTTCATATAGACATTAGTCATCACTACAAGGATTTTATTCGATGTTTCTACTAGAACTTGTAGTGGAGTTTAATCGCTATAATTTAAATGTTATTAGTTGATTTTTAATAGTAATTAGGAATTGATTTGAAGCATGAGACAAGTGTAATTTTCCGCTGCTTTCGTTTGCAGGTTGTTAGTATTGGATAATGTCTTAAGAATATTAATTTCATGACTTTATCCAATATTATTACCTTAGATATTGCTTACCACTCCCATTTGGAGATGGGGTGAGTTATGAATTCAAGCTTGGGATCTCCAATGAGATTTACATTTTTGGTTCGTGATAAGACATCTGTTTGCTTTGCCCCTAGGAACATAATTTCCTTGGTCAGATGACCAACCCCTAGCCAATCATCAGCCACAGCCAATCTTTCTTCAATCTGATGACTGCATCAGCTATGGCCAATCATTCATCAATCTGATGACCACATTGTCCATGCCAATCTTTCTTCAGTCTGACAACCACATTGTCTCAAACTGAACACATTCTGCTCGAGAGTGCCTCAACTAACCATCCAACAGAATAACTAGCCCAAAGAGGGGTATCGCCAGGCTTTACATTCAAGGGTGTGCCTCCAAAGATATTGTATCAGCATACCATAATTCATGAATGAGCATAATGGTCCTCATAATTAGTTAACTACTATAAGCGCAAAAAACTAGCCCAAATATTGGCCGTATAATATGTTGCCCCAAGCTTATACAGGTGTCTTCATTTCTCATTTATACTTTCCAAGCCATATACCTTCCTAAATAAAATAAAAAATAAAAAACCTACCACAATTAATGAATGAGCATAATGGTCCTCATAATTTGTTAATAAGTGCGAAAAACTAGCCTAAATATTAACAGCATGATATATTGCCGCAAGCTTATACAGGTGTCTTCATTTCTCATTCATGCTTTCCAAGCCATACACCTCCCTAAATAAAATAAATAAAAAAAATCTACACGAGCCCTCATAAAATGCTGGTTTAGCAGGTTCAGAACTGACACTTTTTAAAGATACCCAAGCAACAGAGAAAAGAAAGAAACAACTCAACCTATGTAGTGTGAAAAGCACACTATATTCAACATTATTTATCCAATTTTTAATCCCAAGACATCTCACCTATGAGATCTAATAAGAACTACTTTCAACATTACGACTTTGGGAGCCAACATAAACTTGATCAAATGAATACAAGACGTTAAATTTGAAGCGTCCTAGTGAACCCCGTAAATAATACATTTTCATTTAAATAATCATATGGCAAGATATTCAGGCTTAAGAGGGTAACATGAATTACATCATACCTTCTTGGGGTTAAGCAAGTAATCATACAGTGTTTTCTCTTCCCAGTTCACAGCCATGTTCTTGTTAGCAGCAGAATAAGAGTAACCAGGAGTAGTCCCAGATTGCCTTCCAAAAAGACCATTCAAATTGGGTCCTGAAAATTTCAGAAATTTTAGGTTCAGGTTCATAAAATGATATACTATGGAGAAATCAAAAGGCATCCTGTAACTTCAAAGAACATTGACCACATGAGGCAAAGAAATCTAAAACCATGAATTCCCTCTTCAATCAAATAACGCAAATTATGCTAAAATTGAACTACACAAAACTCACATAATAAGCTAGTAAGATAAAAATTAGAAGGGGCAACAGAAATAAACAAAATCACCATAATATAAAGCCGACGGAAAATATAATGTTATATTGTCTTCAGCGCCTAATCGTTCCTTAAGAAAATCGCCATCAAAGATCCAACTAGAACAAAAATAAGGTGGAGAGGAACCCCAAAGTTGAGACCTGTTTATTAAAATAAATATCTTTTTATAGAAAGTATAAACTCAATGAATATACTTTTATAGAAAATATAAACTCGATGAATGGACTCAGGACCGGAAGGCCTGGCGAATCAATAAAACCTTACTCCAGCTTGAGCTTTAAGGATTTAATCAGGAGAGATCTTAAGATTTTTAGTCTGAGTCATCATTAATTGCACTTTGAAAAATCATTGATTTCACTTTTAAGTTTCTAATTGCTCCTACAGCATCCACTAAATTCCACTTGGTGCTACACTGGAGCAACCACCCAACATTTGTAAGTGTAACCAAACCCCATTAGGTCACAACTCCAGTGATCACATTAAACGTCAAAATTTTTTAATGTAACAAATTGTGCACCATAACAGAAAAAAACTTCTATTTCTTCCAAAGTTATTGAGTACCACAGGGAAACAGATCCCATTTGAATTTGAGAATGTGACTAGAAAATAACAGGCATGTAGCAGCATACAACACCACCCATAATACTATCAAGGAAATTGTGGTTATTTCCAACTGAATGACTAGAACTTTTTGACAAGCTATAAGCCTGTAACATTCCATAAACTAATGAAGTAAACACTTTAAATCAGTTTTAAAAAAAAATGGAGCACAGTGTTGGGAAAAAAATATAAATATAATTTTTAACTTTCTTTAGTTAGAAAGTAAAACAAAAGCTGTAAAAGAACATAACTGATTTGTGAATCAGAACGTGTATAATGGCATTCACAATCATATCAAGGGAAATGCATTTCTTAGTCCAACAGCACATGTTTTCTACGATGCAACTCTTCCATAGGATTAGGAATGTCAACGGCATGGGTTAACAGTGGTTTTGACAATCCCTAACCCACTCCTATATAAATCCACCCTATACCAAACCTTCTTCTAACCCGATCAGGTCAGGATCAGGGAAGATATGTCTTTAACAAATCTTATAAAATAGTTTTTCTTTTTTTAATGAACATCTGGGTAAGGCAAACCATCCAAGGAAAAAAGAAATATAAAATAGCATAACAGTAAAACAGCAATGTAAAACTGACAACAAAAACAGCAAAATAACAGGAACAATCCCCGACTCAGCAAACCTAGATCTTGGCATATCTTCACATAAGAAATTTTGCATAGAAGATGCTAAGGACAACCATCGTAACAAAAGTGGCTCCTTTCCAAGATAAAACATGTGGTTCATAGGATCGTGAAATTATGGTCCTTGAATCCAACTCCAACCAATAGGAGGTATGTCACAATGGAACATACCTCTTCCAAATGCATCATCAAGGCTAGCATTCATCCCTCATGGAGTCTCTCCCTCCAATAAGCCCAAAATATGGACGGATAATTGAACCATGGTTCAACATACCATATCAAGGTAGCATATTGGTTAATCAAAAAATTGACGTGTCAACATATGTATCAAATACATGTGGAAACACTGTAAAAACTACGGATACGGTGGATATGCATGAAAAATGGTAGATACTTAAAAGAAGACTCATTAAGATGCAAAGATAAGTTAAAAATATGAAACATAAACACACTTTTCATATGAACCACCCATACACAATATATATTAATGTGAAAAAAAAAAAAAACAGTACACGAGATGCATGTAAACTTGAAAAAATAGACATCTAGATCTATGGATTTTACTTGAACTTCATAGATCCATATAATAGAACCCCAAAACATGCTTATATACATTAAGAGTATAATTTAGAATGAACAAAAACTCTTACAATGCATGACTCGAAAAGCTATACAAGAAGAGGAAAAGTGCTTCTTATACTCCAAATATATATGATGTTTTCAATCAAACTAAGAAGATTTTGGGACAAAATTTTCTATATTCCAATGGGAGTTGGTTTTTTGGTTAGAGAGAGAAAGAGAGTTGAACAATGAATAAATCAATCATTTTTCACGCTTTTACAAGTAAAAAGGACAAGAGACATTGCATGTATCGAGAATATTGATCGAATGCAGGGTACAAAATATCGTATCGTATCATATTGATTGTATTGGTTGATACATATGGTGTATCAACTTGGTCAATCCAATATGTACCCACAAGAATGATAAAGATTAAAAAAAGCACCGTATCGTGCGATACAGTCAATTTATCGACCGTACCGCGCGATGCAATACAATAAATTGAAACTATCAACTGTATCACTCGAAACAGTCAACAAGCACACAAAAATATAATAAAAAAAGAGAGCAGAAGCTCTCATTTAGTTGTGATAGTTCTCCCAAACCCAACCGATTCGAAACATCCTTAAACCAATTCAAAAACCTAAGATTTCAGACCTAAAATCTATAGATATTGTGTACAAAATCTGAAGTGGTGTGGTTGAAACCCTAAATTGTTCTGCAGCTACAGCTTTCGCAGGTATGATATTTACATCGTTGTTTTCATCATAAATCATCATTTTTCTAGTTCAAAT
The DNA here is from genome assembly GCA_031762675.1 of Pachysandra terminalis. Lineage (NCBI taxonomy): Eukaryota > Viridiplantae > Streptophyta > Magnoliopsida > Buxales > Buxaceae > Pachysandra > Pachysandra terminalis. The sequence goes on along the minus strand of JAUPMG010052126.1, from coordinate 7,504 downwards.
GCTAGATTCAGGTGTACATTTCATAGACTTATGGATTTCATAGATCTTGATGGTTGCTTTGTTGGAAAAAAATTAGCCTTTTTTTGGTTTTTCAAAAAGTTTCGATTTTTTTTTTAAAGACCTTTACAAACCTTACGTTTAAGCTTTATTAATGTTATACATGATGAGTTTGAGGCTGATCCATCACCCCTATAATTCAACTTAATTTTTTGTGAAAAATAAATATTTTTTCAATAATTTGTCATAAAACAGTTACAAAAATATAATAAAATAATTTTTTATATATGAAATGTGTTCAAATTTTCTTTGTTTATCTATATTATGTAAATCCATCTTTGAAAAACCATAGTTTCATAGATTTTATAATAGATTAATAATTATAATCTTAAACTTACTTTATATATTATTTTCATAAAAAATATTAAATCCCCGTTATATTAGATAGTAGTTATTTCAACTTCAATTTATTTTTAACATATTTAAATTTATGGTTTTCATCATGCAACATATTTTAAAATTATTTATATTAAAATAATCTTAAAATTAAGTTCTTTTTTTCTGATTCAATTACGTTGTTATTAATTTGTAAGTTTTAAACTCGTTTCTACATTAAATTTCTGTCTTGCATTCTACTGGGAAGAGGAGAACAGTTAATATTGGTTGGCAGCACAAGGAGACTATAGATGGGAATAGATTATGAACGAGATGTAACTAATGTCATAAGGAAATCAGGGGAGGAGGGTCACTAAATTGAAAAATCATCTAACATGTGGGAATCCCAATGTTGAGAAGCATTTGAACTACCCAATGTAGGTATCGGGGACTGTAACTGAGCATCTTAGGAATTCAAAGAAGAAGGCCGAGGCCGCTATGGAGAGGGAAGCTTTGAGGGAGAGATTAGCAGGTGGGTCATCTACTGGGAAAAGGCATACATATACAAGTGGATGTTGATGATGACGTGGATGAGGTGATGATACACCTTGAGAAAGAGAGCATATGCTGCAGTGAAGAGGACTATCTGTGATATGCTGCAGTGTGGATGTTGGATGTACTCCTAGTAAATACAAGTGGATGTTGATGATGACGTGGATGAGGTGATGATACACCTTGAGAAAGAGAGCATATGCTGCAGTGAAGAGGACTATCTGTGATATGCTGCAGTGTGGATGTTGGATGTACTCCTAGTAAAATTGTTGCTTGGCATGGTTAGGTGTGATTTGATGCGCAACATGAGTGTCGGAGAAGCATTCAGCAAAATGGTTGGCAAGTCCAAGAAGCCTTCTAAGAAAGCTAGGGTTCCCAATTTAGAGGAGATTGATCCCTCTGGTTGAGGAGTAGAGATGCGACGAATCGTAAGCTGAAGGATGTTTGGCATCCAGGAAAATGAGCAAAGAATGTGAAACAAGCCACTGGTAGATGGTTCATATACAGTAACATCCCACCGAATGCAGCAAACAATCCGTATTATCAGACCATGATTGATTAGATTGCTAGAGCCGGCCCAGGGATTAAGGGTCCCACTCCATATGAGATCACAGGTCCCATACTAAATGCAAAGGTTGAGGAGATACAAAACTTATATACAATCATTCATGATGAAATGGAGACAATATGGAGTGACAATTATGGGTGGTGGTTGGATAGGGCTTACCAGGTTGCCTATTATAAACTTCTTAGTGTATTGTAGTGGAAAAGCAATCTTTCATAAGTCAGTGAAAGCATCTGATCAAGTAAAGGATCATCAATACATCTTTAAATTGGTGGATGAGGTTGTTGATGAGATTAGGAAGAAACATGTACAGATTGGGCAGGGTCTACCAGGTTGTCTATTATAAACTTCTAAGTGTACTATGATGGAAAGGCAATCTCTCACAAGTCGGTGAATGCATCTGATCAAGAAAAGGATCAGATGGGGTGACGATTATTTGTGATGATTGGACAGGGCCTAACAAGTTGTCTATTATGAAGAAATGGGAGCAATATAGGGTGACAATTACATGTGATGGTTGGACAAGGCCTACCAGATTGTCTATTATAAACTGCTTAGTGTAGTGTGATGGATAGGCAATCTTTCACAAGTCAGTGAATGCAGCTAATCAAGTAAAGAATCACCAATACATCTTACAATTGGTGCATGAAGTTGTAAATGAGATTGGGGAGAAACCTGTTGTACAGGTTGTCACTGACAAACAATCATTCAAAAAGGTAGGAAAACTATTGATGCAGAAACGGAGACATTTGTACTGGACACAAAGCTTAGTCAGTGGGAAGTTAGTGGTAGCGGGAACTCAAGCGGATTCCCAACTTGTGGAAGATATGGAGGGGAAGGACGCAAAATGTACAAGAGATGCATAGGATGCTAGGTTCATTAGGTGTGCACGATGATAGGATGTATTAAACGGCATGAAGCTGTAAATTGGGGCATTGTTGGGCAGGACAGGAAGCATGGGGACGAGTGCAGCAAGCAAGGAAGTGAGCTAAGGCAAGACTGATTCCATTGCCTAGCATAATGAGGAGGTAGAGCATCTTTTCCTTTATTAGCAATCGTCCGTCACTACTTCCAACTGCCCCCTTTCTTGGCGCCGACTCCCTACTCTAGCCTTAAGAGAAGTGGGGGAAGGAGAGGACGGGGGGTGATGAGCTTGAAGCTCCCACACCCCTTGAGGAAAAAAAAATAGGGGTGTAGGGGGACTTGCCCGTGCCACAAAGCCAACTCCAACGGAGGTAGGGCTACCCTACTCTCTAATGAATGTGGGCAGGGTGGTGCTAGGGCTTTCGTTCGTTCTGGCATCTCCCCTGGATTTAGCCATTAATGCAAGATACAGATTGGATTGGCCAACTATTGCAACACATTGTATTGATCTGATGTTACATGACTTTGGAGAGAAGGTGGTGAACATCTTTAAATTGGTGGATGAGGTTGTAGATGATATTGGGGAAAAACGTGTTGTATAGGCTGTCACTGACAACCAATCATCATTCAAAAAAGTAGGAGAATTATTGATGCAGAAAAGGGGGCATTTATAATGGGATACCATGTGTAGCACATTGTATTAATCTGATGTTACATGACTTTGGAGAGAATGTGGTGAAAGGGCTAATTGAAAAGTTAAAAAGATTGACTTACTTCATCTACAACCATAATTGGGTTCTCAACCTAATAATGCAGCACACTAAAGGAGAGCTACTTAGGTCTGAGATTACACGGTTTGCAACAAATTTTATTGCGACTAATAGCATTATTCAGGAGAAGGCAAGCCTAAAGAGGATGTTCCTCTCATATGAGTGGCAAAGATGTCGAGCTGCTAAGGACCCTATTGGAAAAGTTGAACAAATTGTCCTCAATACCACATTATGGGAGAATGCACGACCGGTATAAGAGATGCATGATCCCAACGTGAAAGTATTGAAGGTGATGGATGGAGAGAAGTAGGCTACGATGGGTTACGTATACAAAGCTGTTAGAAAATCAAAGCTAACAATTCAAACAGCTGCTCTAGACATTACAATAGTTATTATTGTAAAATTATTAACGCGAGATACGAGAAACAACTCATACAGGACATTCATGTAGCATGTATAACCATTAGATTTGATATAATTTATTTAATCATATTCCTAATCCTACTCTTTGTAAGTTGAAGAAGACTCTTACGGAGTGGCTGAATAACCAAGAGGAGATAATTCTAGATGATTTGCCTCTGATGGTTTTTGTGCATTACAATACGATGCTCAAGATGAGGCACCTCCAGAAACAAAGTCAGTAAGGTGAGGGAGAGTTCAAGCCTAGATTTGGCTCCCATATTTGAAGATGAAGATACTCTTATCGAGTGACTGAATAAGTAGTGTCGATGCTGGTGATGGCAGTAGTGCAGGAGCAGGTGCAAGGTCTAGTAGAGACATGGCTGAGCATGACGCTAGGATGGGAATGAAACTACAGAGCACTATCAGGCCCGAGATGAATAAGGATGAGTTTGTGAGGATGATGAGATCATCCGCAAGGAGGCATGATGATGATGAGGATGAGGACACAATTATTCATGATGATGATGATGGGGAAGGAGGTGGAGGTGGGCCTGAGCAAGGTGGTGGTGGCGGCAGCACAGAGCGGCGACGATTTGATCATGCCACCCAGGATCACAACGACAGTGAGTCCCCTGATTGTCAATAGCCTATCCGGAGCTGGTATCAATGCCATTTAGGAAATCAACGATGATCACGAGGATCTGATGATATCCAACAACCATGATTATACAAGGGGGTTGATATGATTGATGCTGAGATTTCTAGCATATTTGGTGGTGGACCATATTCAGGGTCTAGGAGATCTTCCTTTAGTTATGACCAGGAGGGGTCTACATCATCATACAACTATGGTTGTGGCCATGGCCAAGCGAGATCATCAGCTTATCAACCTACTTATGGTTATGGATACGAGCCATATGGCAATGGCTTTGGTAATGCCACAACTTCATCATATCAGCCTTGCTCTAGACATACGTGTGACCAGGAGGGATCATCATTGCACTCTTCCTCGTACGGGTAGACAAGGCAGCATGTTAGACTTGGGTGTTATATTGAATGCACTACAACCCAATATGAGCAGTTTAGGAAATATTATGATGCTTGGTACCAACATTACATGGATTGGCAATCGTACTATCAGCATGTCCAGCATTTGCATCAAGTACCATTGGGAGATTCCTAGTTTCAACTTCAGGTGAGAGATGTTGAGCTTGCACAGAATTCTATGTGGCATTGATGCTCTTGTGCTAGTGGTCTTTTACTGTCAAGTTTGGGTGATTATATCAAGTAATGGAGTTTTAGTTCATTTTTTGATGTTTGAAGTCTGAACTTGCTTATGTGTCGTAAAAGTTACAAATTTACAATTGGTTACATATGGTTAGTTTGTTACAACTTATGAATTACGAATTATGATATATTCCATAACATATGTATGATTTTCTTTATGTTTTATAATTTATGTAATATATTTATGACTTTCCTTTACACTTATTGAGGTTTTTATTCACTTTTCATGCACCAGCGAGCATAACGGTCAGCTTCCACGTTAATATAGTGTGTATGTGTATGTGTATCATATCAAAAACATGTTAATTTATCATATTTTTACCTTATCTTTGCATACAAATAGGTATTGTTTTATGTATCCGCCATTTTCCTTGTGTGTACCATATCCATGATTTTTACAACGTATCCACGCGTATCAAATATGATGATACGTATCCCTTTTTGAGCCGGCCAATACGCTACCTCGATACGATATTTTAAACCATGGTCGAATGAATGATATACTCGATATATTGATATATAAGCCACATTGACCAATAACAACCAACATATTCATGTATTAATTTATATAGTGTAGAAATTAGCTTATCGTAAAATACACGTGTATCATGCCAACACGATAGATACAAGCTATGTATAGACCGTATAAGCATATAAGATAAGATACTTTAAACCATAAGAACCCAATTGATCCCAAAAAGGTGGCACAAAGAACCATCAAAACTCAATTTCATTACTCCTATTGATGGAGGTGCAAACCAAAGATTTAGCTGGACTAGATCCTCTCTAGTCTTAATACGTCCGAAACACATAGTCTTCTCTAAAGTATCTATCATAGAGGCCCAATGAGCTACTTCCACACCATCACTCTCTTTATGGAAGTCAATCTTCGGCAATCAAAAACCCTGTGATTCCACTCGCCCCAAATAACTCACTATAGCAAGGGGCAAACATGTGGCTAGCAATTTGCCCCTCATACTCACCCCTCTAGGACAACCCATCAATAGAATCCAGCATCACCCGACATACTCCAAAGAGACAAAGGTGGTCCCACAACTCTCAAGCTATAAAACAATAGATGATCAAATGGGCGACAAGAATCATCCCAAATGCATAACACACCTATGTAGACAAGGAAAACATTTCCACCTCTTTTAAAGGATATCATTAGTAATAATCTTTATTTTATCAATAACGAAGATGATAAATTAGATAAGAAAATGAAAAGAGTACAAGAACATGTGCTAAAACAAACAAACAAACAGAAAAAATGCAAAGGTTCCCCAAGATAGGGAACCAAAAAAGAAAAAAGGTTCCCCAAGGTTCCTCAAGGCCAAGCAGTACGGTGCTGGCCCCTAACCAATCCCTCCTCGAGGAACTACCATCTATGTAGACGGAAACGTCTCCCAAAATATGATGATATCCATTTCCAATATGACTCTAAACTCCGGTAGAATGCACACCCATGAAGCCACTATGCCCATGAAGCCATCATACCCAATATGGACTCAATGATGGCATCTAAACTCCTTTGTTTCTCCTGAAAAATTCTTCTGCTTTGTTCTCCCCAAATCCCCCAAATGATGGCAAAAAAATGCTGCTCTGTATAGGATCTGACCACGCTTCCCTAGGAACGAGAATATCCACTATCCAAGCATGTCTATGACCAATCTTGGATAAACCCACTGCCTCTAGCCAAACTAGTAAAGAAAACCCATATATGTACAGCACAATCACATATGAGGAATAGATGATCCGCTGATTCCCCTTCTTTCATACATAGAACAAACCTGTGGAGATAAGGCCATGAACTTTCTCCTTTTTTGAAGATTGTTTGTGGTGTTGACCTTGTTTAATACGACAGTCCACACGAAAGCTTTTACTTTGGGGGGGCTAGCAAAAGGCATGTAGAGAAAGGGAGAGGAGGGGACTCTCTATCTGAACACAAAGACTGGAAGAAAGATTTGGTAGAGAATGCTCCACTCGGGTCCGGACACCAGACCTGAGAGTCAGAAGAGGACTCATCAATTACAATGTCTTTAAGAGTATCGAACAGGAAACCAACTCATTTATATTGACCGACCTAGGATCCCGACGAAGAGGGAGGTTCCAAGAGAGACTTGTGGGGGACCAACTCAATACTTCAAAAACTAAGGAGTCCTGGGAGACCGCGAAACGAAACACTAGGAAAACGAGAGGCAAGAGTGGCCTCTCCCCACCACAAATCAGACCAGAAATGAACAAAATCCAAACCGAATAGAAAATCTCACTCGACTAAATAAGTCAGGGAATAGGTCTGATATGGCCTTCCAAGGGCTGGCCGAATGTACTTTTGCTCTGGGGTTGGCATCCCAACCGTTAGCATGAGATCTATATTTGCTTGCAATAACGGTACGCCATAAGGCCTCCCTCTCAGCACTAAATCTCCAAGCCACTTCCCCCAGAGTACTCGATTTTAGTTTAAAGATTGCCCAAGTTGAGACCTTTTTCCTGTCCTTGCACGCATCTTCACATTTTACTAAGTGATCTTTCCTATTCCCACCACCCCCCCACAAGAAATCTCTTTGTAGTTTCTCTATCCTACTGATGATCATCTTTAGAGTTTTAAATAGAGAAAATATGTGGGAAAATTTCCTAGTGATGCCTGGATCAGAGTATTATGGGGGGGGGGGGGGGGGGGGGGGGGGGGGGG
>JAUPMG010052104.1:0-13849 GCA_031762675.1 Pachysandra terminalis | reverse complement strand
ATAATTATAATCATCATTCAATCAATACATTAACTCAGAAATCAATACAACACAACATTCAATTCAAATAACCCAACATGGCCTGACCGGCAGGCTAGCCGGTATGCCGGCTGGTCTGCCGGTTGCCTAGGCAGGTCCAAACACATTAGATTTAGGGTCTCTGGGCTGACTGGTTGGCCATCCGGCAGCCTAGACAGGGGTTAAATTAATCTGGTGCAGGGTCTAAGGCTAGTCGACACACCGATTGGCCATCTGGCATCCTAGACAGGGGCTTGGTTTTCCACAATTTACTCAGGGTAGCCACCGGCAGGCTAGTCGGTACACTGCCTGGCCACCGGTAGGCTAGGCAGGGGATTGTTTTCCAAGTTGCAGACACACATGGCCACCGGCAGGCTAACTGGCACACCGGTTGGTCATCCGGTAGCCTAGACAGAAGGTCAAAATACACTAAAAGGTATCCGGTAGGGTTTCGGCAGACTATCGGCACACCGGTAGGTCTGATGGATCCAAACTGGGTGAACCGGCAGGCTGGCCGGTACGCCGACAAGCCACCGGTTTGCCCAGAAACGGCAATTTCACATGATTTTCATATTTCAACACATTTTTAGCAATTTTATTCAACAGAGACTAATATTTAAATTTAATTCCGAATAAAACCAAATCAAAATAATAATCAAACAACCATTTTACCTTGCTTGGATTGATTAAGCTTAGATAACTTGAGTTTTATGAAAACAGTTTATGATTTGAGTTTGAATTCGATGTGTTATGTCATATTCAGAGAATATGGCATATCACATAATCCAAATCAAAAATATAAAGTAATCGAAATTACTTACCTTGCTTGTCGCTTTGGATCTTCCTCTTCTTCAACCCAGTTCAAGTCTGAACTGTTCTTCCTCACATTTTCAGCACCAGCTATCTTCTCAGATTTTATGATTATGGTTTGGACGACCAAGACCATGTTCATATAGTTTTTAATCTTGTCTCTTAGTTAGTCTAGAGTTTAAGTTAGTTTAGGATTAAGATTCTAATCATAGCCCTTAGATTAGATTAATTTACAACCTTTAGATGAGAGGTGTTCTAGTTCTAGTATAAGTTGATGATTAATCTTATCCTATCTTATCCTAATTAGATTAGGTTTTATTATCTTTTAATCCTAGCCATTAGATTAGTCTAATTAATCCTAACCGTTGATTTTAAGTCTTCTAATCATATTAGGAACATTAATGTTTGTTTTAATCTTAATATAATGTCCTTGTTATATTATAACTTATCCTTTAATTATCATGTATTAATTAGTACAAAAATTACTAATTAATTAACCTAATTGGGCTTAAGTTTAGGTGGGCTTTATCTTATTGGGCTTTACTTAGGTCAAACTAATTAATTATTAGAGCTAGGTCTTGTTTGGTTAGTTTTAGTTTAATCTATTAAACCGTTTTCTATTTAAGCTAAAATGTGCTTTGTTCATAACCTATAGGTTTAATTTATTAATTACTTTAGGTTATAGTATTTATTAGCTTTTAATTTATGATTAAATTCTCCCTAACATATCTTAGTTATACATTATAACTTAAAGAGTTGTGATTGTATGTGAAGCAGTTTAGTTTCCCATTGTGCAACACCCACCAATCACAAACAGTCAAAGTCAAAGGTGTAACTATATTACTAAAACTTTAAATTACCCTTATATATATAATGAATTATGAATTAATCCCTATAAAATTTCAGGTTATTACAATATCCATCTCTCTGGAAGTCATCTGATTCAAGGCAAAAAGCACCTTAAGGATATTTAGACTGGAGGAAATGTAAGAGAAAAGATGGGTAAGTTTATTTTCAAATTATTTATCTTCAATCGCATCCCTGCAAATGCAGCTAACTCACTACACTTCAAGAATATAGTTGACGTCATACAGTAGTCTGGGAGAGGAGTGTTCCCCCCCCCTCACACGAAATATTGTGGGGAAATACTTAAACTAGGAGGAGGCAGAGATCCGAGACTACATTGATACATTGAGGCTTAATTGGGAAGAGTATGTCGACACTGTTATGTGTGATGGGTGGACAGGTCCCACAAAGCTATCCATTATAAATTTCATGGTCTATTGTCGAGGACGAACCGTATTCTTGAAGTCTGCAGATGCCTCTGACAAAATAAAGGATGCAGATTACATCACATCATTGTCGATTGATGTCATCAACGAGGTTGGGCCAAAAAATGTGATACTAGTTGTGACGGATAACGGTAGTGTCTTTGTAAAGACAAGGATGACACTGATAGCGAACAAGGACTACACCTTATATTGGACATCATGTGCAGCACATTACATCGACTTGATGTTAGAGGTTGTTACTGCTAGACCAGTTGTTCTTAGTGTTCTTGAGGATGCACGTACCGAGACAAACTTTAAATACAACCACGTGTTTGTACTAGCGAAGATGAGAGAAGCCTGTCAAGGGGAAATAGTAAGATCGGGCATTACTCGATTTGCAACCAACTACATAGTCTTGGAGAGCATCCTTCGTCACAAGGCAGGATTGAGGACTCTTTTTACCAGTTCTGATTGGGTTGCTTGTCGTGAGATCAAAACCGTTGTGGGCATCAAAGTTGAGAATATCCTTATTCAATCAAATTTTTGGGACAAGGTCTGTGACTTGTTCAGCCTCTTGGGCCCCATGTATCGAGTCTTACGGTGTATGGATACAGATGCCTATCCTACTATGGGATCCGTATATGAGTTGATGCAGCTTATGAAAAAGAAAATCAAAGTTGCTTACCCGAGGAACTTCAAATGGATCCGCAACATCATCGATAATCGCTGGTACAAGACACTTGAGCACCATCTTCATAATCCTGGTAAGTGCTTTGTTTCTTGTGTTTGAGTTTTTTTAATAGATAAATCGTGAATAATTGAATATAGCTCTCTTATTCAGCAGCGTACTGGTTGAACCCCAAATATCAGTGCAGTCATAGACTTAGAACGAATGCGAACTTATTGTAGGCCGTAGATGATGTGTACGCAAAGCTGGACCCCAAGTCTAGGAAGAAAGGGTTATTTGGCCACAAGGTTATTTCCTAGACACTTGAAGTTTGTTATTTTAGTTATCAGCTTAAGTGCGGTTCTAAATTCTAATTAGTTTTGCATTGTATGTTTTAATTGCTCATATTTAGAGACTATTGTGGGTCATTTGGATCAGAGGCGACCATTGCTTCTAGGAAGAAGATGATGCTATGTAAGTTTTAGTTAAGTTTCTAGTTAAATTACAAGCAATCTTTTTAATTAGATAGACTTTTAATTTCTAGATTTCATGAACAGGTAGTGGTGGCTTATGTACATGGCCAGCACCCTTACACTTCGATATTTAGTTGTCTGGATCTTGGCCCAGACTGCCTCATCCTCAGCTTGTGAGAGGAATTGGAGCAATTCTGCCCTCATTCATATGAAACAACGCAACAGATTGGCATATAAGAAGCTGCAGAAGTTGGTTTTTTGCCACTACAACAAGTGTTTTAGGATGAAAGTGATAAAGGACAAGAGTGGGGGCGCTTTATGACTGGGTTAGGACTTCTGAGTTGGACCAAGCCAATGGATGCCCTAATGATGAGATAGCCAGAGCTGCTGCAAAAATGGGGATTGATGTGCATAGGGTTATGGAAATAGAAGTGGGAGAGATTAGGAGAGACTCATTAGATAGGGTCGTGCACATCACCCCGTCACCCACATGTTTTGGTGGTGGGAGTGGAAGTCAGGGTACTGGTAGTGGTTGGGGTGAGGGTACTACTGGTGATGATGGTGATTGGGGTCAGGGTATTTCCGGTGATGATGGTGGAGAGGATGATGATGGTGGTGACGATGGTGGCACGAGCGGGGGAGGAGGTGGTAGTGGTGTTCAGATAGGGATATCTCCTTTCACAAGAGATGAAAGCTTTGATTACGTCACACAGGATATAGATCATGATGTACCACCTCCATGTGGTCGAGCCAGCCAGCCTTCTCAATCTCAGTGCCGGAGTAAAGGGAGTAAGGGGAGGAAACATTTGGGAGCACAGGATGAGGGATCCATCTCTTATAGCTTTGGGAGCTTGGATGTGGGGTGTGGGCAACAAGGAGCTTCCACATCGGCATCATACGACAGATATGGAGGCTATGACGGATATGGAGGGTATGGAGGATATGAAGGATATGAGGAACACCGCCTAGTACTATCTTATCAGAGCCAGGAGTCAGGGGAGTCTAGCACTTACGGATATGGAGACTATAACACCGTGCCTTATGTTGGAGGAGGGGGAGGTGGGTATGGTTTATTTACAGACACCCCATACCCTGCTGTTGTTAGATATGGGGATGATTCATATGGATGCCCTCCCCCTCTTGTTGTTCAAGGTGTTGTCACAGTCACTGTTGTGACGACCTAGTACCCCCAATTCCACTTATGGGAGTATTGGTGCATATGACTCCTGAGGATTACCAGAGATATGTCTCCCAGTACACAGAGTGGTATCATTAGATGATGTCCTGGGCCCAGTATTGCAACTACGTGGAGCATACATACTATGGTGGGGGACAGAGGAAAGACAGAGATGATGCTGATGAGCCTGCTCGCCATTCGCTTTGGATATGAGTGAAGCAGACATATTCCTCGATTTGTATTTTTATGTTTTTTTTGTTTGACTTATAAATGCGCTTTATGTTTGATCATTTATGGCATCTCGAACTTATCATTGAGTTATCTTTTGGTTTGACTTACATTTTTTTAGTTTGAATTACATATAGCATCTTTTTTACAACTTACAGATCCGATAGCGTGTAAGCTAACCCCCCTCAAGTAATGACTTTTAATGTGTAGGCATTGTTTTTGCATTTTTTTATGTATTTGGATGCATTTAGTCCTTAATTAGACATGTTTAAAGTTTGGGACCAAAATTCCATCAAAAACCCATAGTTTTCTCACATTTTCCCTTTTTTACACCATGTCATGTCACCAACATGTCACCGATATCACCTAGCGATATCGACATTGTAAACCTTGGCTATACCATTTTGCTGAGGCGTTCCTAGTATCGTGTACTATTCTATGATGCCATTCTATTCTAGGAATCTAGCAAATGGTCCTGGATTACGACCAGTCTCATCAAATCTACTATAGTATACACCACCTCTATCAAACCTCACAACATTAATTCTTCTTTCTAACTGATTTTCAACTTCCATTTTGAAAAAATCCAAAGCTTCTGATTTTTCCTTAAGAAGATATATATATATATATAACGTGAGAAATCATCTATAAAGGCGATGAAATACTTCTCTCTACTTAAACAAGGAGAAAATGGTCCACAAATATCTGTATTTATCACTTCTAGGAGTCCAGAACTAATAGTGGCACATTTCTTATTAATTTTAGTTTGCTTTCCTTTTATGCAATCGACACAAACATCAAAGTCAATAAAGTCTAAAGGTTTTAATACCCCATCCTTTACTAATTGTTTCATTCTCTCTTGAGATGTGTCCAAGTCGTCAATGCCACAATATGGAAGAACTTTCATTCAGTAAGTTACGCTTCACACCAAAATTCAAATTCACATGCAGGGTTAAAAGAGATTGGGAAAACAAAGGGTCAAGATTTTACTGATATAACCAATCACACAAAAACCCATGCCCAAGCAAAACAGAATTCTTATAGATACTACAACTTCGGCTTCCAAAATTGAAGGTATAACCTTCCAGATAAAGTCTAGACAAAGAAATAAGGTTTGTAGAAAAGGAATGAACAAAAATGGCATTATGAAGGTCTAAAGAGAATCCAGTACCCAAAACAAGTCTATAGGTTCCAACAGCTTTGGCTTCAAAATTTAATCGATTCCCTATGAAAATGGATTTTTCCCCATCATTTGGATTCTAGCTTGAAAGGTATCCCTACATAGAATTTGAAACATGAATTGTAGCACCTGAGTCTAACCACCAAGTATTAGAAAGAACTTCAATTATAAATTGGTTTCATAACATACAAGTGATAGAAAATTACATTTCTTTTCGAACCAATTCTTTCTTTTGAGACAGTCCTTCTTGAAATGCCCATTCTTCTAATAGAAGAAACACTTCATATTGTCAACCTTCTTGCTTTCATGGCTGCTAGAAGTAGCATATCCTTTTCCTTTCTTTGATGGTTTCTTACCTCTTCCATATTTTCTTTCCCTATCATACTCTTATGATACCAAGTGGACAGAATGCAATCCTTCCTGTCTTAATCTCCCTTCCTCTAATACACAGTTCGCAATAAGTTCATTTATGGTCCATTTTACTTCGTGTATTACACGAAATTTTAAATGGACCATATTGCGGAGGAAGAGAATTTAAGACAAACTGCACTATAATATATTATAAAATAGTCATTTCTTAAGAGTTCAATTGAGCAGTCAAATCGCTCATTTCCATAATGTGCTCACGAATACCTTTTATACTATCATACTTCATGGTGGTCAGTCTTGCTATCAATGTTCCTGCTAATGACTTATCAACCCTTTGAAATTGTTGCTCCAAAGAAGATAAAAAGTCACATGCCTTAGAGGTAGTAGGAATTGACTTTCTAATATTCTTTGCAATTTTACTCTTCATAATTATAAGGCTCAGCTTATTAGAACGCTCCCACTTTTCATAGGTTGCTTTTACTTCAGATGTACTATCATGAGTAAGAGCGGAAGGTTCCTCAATCCAAAGACAAAGGTCTAAATCCAAGCAACCCAATGTAATAAGTAGTTGATCTTTCCAATCAGAGAAATTGGAACCATTCAATTCCAGAACATTAGACATATGCCCAGATAGTGAATTAGGAGTAACTGCCATAAAGACAAATATGCTCACAAAGATTAAAATGTTACGAGTTTAAATATCCAAAGCCAAATTTATTCCTAAACATTACGAATTAAATTTTGGAGAGTAACCTATTGCATCATCATAATCCCTCCTTTGGGCCGAGACAACAACATGCCATTGAATCACTCGATGAGACATAGGGCTAATAAGCATATAAGTCTAGATTGAATATGGTTTTACACCTTTGGGTATAATTCCAAACGCAACTAAGATATATACGTTCATTACCCTATTCCGTTTATAATTGCTACAGAAAAGACCTTCCTTCAGGCCGATCTCTACTTTCACAATTAAAGCGCAATTGATGCCAATAATCAATCTCCAATGAAATTCATTATTCCTCATGGTCAGATCACTTTGGCAGCTTCCAAACCAGTCAAGTTATGAATTTCTAAGAATAGTTGAATGACATCTAATCCATCATTTTACCTTTCTATAAATTATAAATCAAAGGTAAAACAAATACAGCAATACGAGCACAATAATTTTTATGATTGTCCAATTATAAAATATAATAGTTCTTTTATACATCCATATGCAGAATGGCAAACATTCTAAAATGTTTCCATATGAATGCATTGTTTTCTGCTTAAGAAAAGAACCAAACTCGTATAGATATGGTCTATTATCACATAATCACAACTGTGCTCAGATACCAAATTTTAAACTTTCGTCCATAATCATACATGGACTATGATCTTGATTATGTGATAATAGTACCAACAAAATACATATTTAAGACATACCTTGAGCCATATCTTGTAAGGCAATGGTGACTCCTTCTTGGCTTGTAGAGATGCTTACCCTTGACACCAAGTAAGGCCTTATGCCTTCTCTCTTCTCACTCACCCTTAAGCTTGGCTTAGTGATAGGATGCCACAATACTCTAAGTTGTGAATTGTTGTGAGTGGAGAGAGGAATCAAGAGCCTCCCTTTATATAGCCTCATAGATTCATTCCATTAATGAATCCTCATAAAGAAAATGGCTCTTTAACTTACTCTAATTAATTAAGGTTAAGTGTATTTGAGAGATGGTTGGGCTTCCTTAGTTGAATTCCAAGATATATGCATTTGAAATATCAAAAGTCACTTAAATAATCATTAAGTCACCTTGTAGGTTATGGAATCCCAAGAACCATCATAAAGATCAATTAAGAATTCCAAAAAGACTTGATGTTGTCATAAGGCCACTTCGGAATTCTAATCAACTTATCTTAGGAATTCCAACAAGATTCATACAAGTAAAAGATGTGAAACATCAAATGATAATTTTAAAACATGAGCACATATCTCTATGAATTGTATCTCTCTAAATGTGATGCCAAATAGTTTTCCCTAAGCCTCATGCCATTTAGCTTCGACCTAACTTCTTTCTCAGACAAACCCCCGTTAGACCGTATAATACATGACCATAGGAAAATAAGCTAGAGTAGCGATCATTAGATCTAACTTCACAACACGATCAAAGGTAATAAGGGTATAAGTTGATCCAATCTAAGATCATCCTGATCTGACACAGCAAGGAAATAGGGATTCATTCACTTACGCTTAAAGGAAACGTCGCTAAATAGCACATATGGTATGCAACATATGCTATGGTGGAGCTCTGGGCCTAGCCAATAGTATGTCAACCTCCAACACCGTACGGATCTTAGTCTAGTCGCAATCTATGAGTCTGACCTGAGCTTCTTAGTCGAAGTCACAACTCTCAAGAGCCTTGATTAAGGTCTCACATCCGGATATATTAGGTAATATACGATCCCCTAAAGGAATCTCATCATGTCTCTTCTAGGGTGATACATAACTCATAGAGTCCTCTAAATGCCCCCAATGGCATAAGTTTTCTTAATGTCTCATCCTTCTTGCAATGCATGTGCCAGTACTGGTCACTATGTGAGAAGCAAACCACTAACCTGATGATATATCGTATCCATATCCTCATAATATGGAGGTAATGTGTGTGTAAAATATGCATGTAATACAAAATCTCATGCCTCATGAAAATATAAACTCTATTAAATTCTCACACATGAAATAAAAATGTAATACGAGTTTTCTGCATAACAAATGTAAGTAAAACTGTTCCTCCTAACACAAATCACAATCTATGTAATCCCATCTCGGTGACATGATCCTTAAAATCTTGTCTAACTATAGGTTTATTCATGGGATCAACTATCATCTGCTGAGTAGGGATATGTGTAAAGAGCACGTCTCCATATGCAACTGTTTTTGATATAATGATAGCGAATGTCGATGTGCTTCGTCCTGCCATAGTATTTGGGGTCCTTGGCATAGGCCAATGCTACCATGCTATCACAATAGATGATGATCGGTTCTATGCCAACTCTGAAGACTCCAAGATCCTGTAAGAATCGCCTCAACCATACGACCTTCTAGACAGATGCACAACAAGCTATGTACTTTGACTCCATAGTGGACGACGCGATACAAACTTGCTTCTTGCTACTCCAAGACATGGTCCCGCCACCCAACAAGAATGTGTATCTTGACATCAACTCTCGACCATCTATATCACTTGCCCAGTCCGCATCCCAGTAGCCTCGAAGCTGCAAATCTGCACCCTTGAAGCAAAGCTTGTAATTTGCTGTCTCATGTAGGTATCTAAGAATACGTTTCATTGCCTTCAAATGAGTATGCATTGGGTTACTCTGGTAGCAACTGACTAAGCCGACTACGAAACTAATATCATATCGAGTACACACCGTAGGGTACATCAGACTACCTATAGTATTAGCATAGGGAACACGAGCCATCTACTCCTTCTCTTCCTCTATCTCTGGGCACAGACCAAGATGCAATTAAGCATCCTTCTCAACAGAAGTGTCAATGGGTTTAGCATTATGCATTCTGAAATTCTTAATTAACTTCCTTATATAAGTCTCCTAGGACAAACAAAGAAACTTCTTATTGCGATTCCTATGGATATTAATACCTAGTACGTAATCTGCCTCATGCATATCATTTATATCAAAACTGAAGGAAAGCCACTCTTTAGTGGCGACAATCATCTCTTTGTCATTCTCTGCTAGAAAAAATCTTAATCACAATTCTTGAATTCACGTGCAACATGTCCATTATTTCTAATATTCTTAAATGAGACATAGAAAACAACCAAAAATTGCCTAAAATTTAAATTCTTGAGTTGAATTGAAACCTAATCCTGGTTGACTCATCTGCTAGATTATCAAAAAGAAAAGCACTATTGCAAGAAAACTTTTTGGCTGCTTCAGTAGCCTCAATCAAATGATAATTTTTTTTATGAATAATTTGCAAAATAGCTTTGCCAATTGAGATGCTATTATTCAGAAAGACTCCAAAATTATGCCTTAGGGACACCTTTGTTTGTAGAAAACCAAAGGCTCAAGTAAAGCAAAAGATTCTTCCCCACCTATGTGGGGCTAATACGGAGCATAACACATCAACCTAAATGTGCTTTATGAACTATGCATTCCTCCCCTTTTACAGCCAAAATATTATCCATTTTGCCTTTGCCTTAAATCAATTTTAAATTTGATAGCATTAACATGAGATGCCAATGAGATCTCCATTCACTTGAAAGTGATTTGCTTGGTAATTCCACTGCATCAATTTGAACACCTTGAGATCTGGTAATACAAAGAGAATCTAAGTTTAACAGGAACATGAAAAAGGGGAAGCCAATTAAGCTGAATTTTAGAAAGTAAAAGTCAACAGTAATCCCTACTAAGAGAATGCACATGCAATGAAAAACCTGTTTAATGGGAAATGCATTGTTCTTCTAGTTTGAAATATTAAAACTATGAGAATCTAATATGGAAGTATAGTTCTTCCACAAACCCCTCTTGATTATTGGTACAACAAACAATAATAATTTGGGAAAATTATCAGTAGGTGCTTCATTTTTAATTTTTGGATATCCCGCTGTTTAAAAGATTCAAAATGGTCATTAGGTGTCTCATTTTTCATTTTTATTGATGGTGTTGGATATTTGCACAAAAATGACAATAATGCCACTCATTAGGGCTGTAAATGAGCCGAGCCGAGCTTTGCCCAACTCGGCTCAGGCTCATAAAATCTAAACAAGTCGGGCTCGGCTCAGGCTCGGTAAAAATTTCCGGGCTCAGGCTCGCTAATTTTTTCAAGGCTCAGGCTCAGCTCGCAAAAGCTCGGCTTGGCTTGCAAAAGCTCGACTTGTAAAAGGCTGAAAAAAAAAAAAAACAGCTACACTTATTGTGTTCTAATTTTAGATGGGCTAATGAAAAAAACAATTCAACACCAGAATGGAGGTGTGACATGGACCTCTCGAACATCTATCATGTTTACTTTATTAATTTAAAGTAAACACGCCACTAACTTTGTATTTAATGTTTAATATTATATATATATATATATATATATATGATACATTAAGTTTATATATCATATATAGGATCAAGTCGAGCTTCAACCGAGCCAAGCCTACCTAAGCTCAGCTTAAGCTCATTAAAATAATCAACTTTTTTGGCTCGGACTCGGCTCACGAGCCTAAATATTGAGCTCAAGTTTGGTTCATGCGAGTCGAGCCTAAGCCCAAGCAGAGCTAGCTCGGCTCGATTACAACCCAACCAGTCATAACAGTTAGATAAGCTATTATTATTTACAAATAATAATTTATAATTAAAAGTAATATTATTTCAACTATATTTGGATATATTGTTAGTTGTTATTTTACCGAGCCTGTGGGTAGATCATGCATATCAATATATTTGGTGTAAAAGGGTGATAAACACGTTCGAGTATTCTCGCCCAAAGTGTCTTTATGTGATTATAAGGTGAGAACTACATGCGATGAACTATATGCAATCCATATGACACACCTTCTTGATATAGTCGGTGTTTCGTAAAAGTGCCTTGTTGACGCAGTGCTTCCAATGGAAATAGTAGGGGTGCAATTTGGGTCAATTTGGATCGGGTTGATTTCAATCTAACTCCAAACTGACCTCCTTGGAGATCAACCCAAACCCAACCCAATCCGACTTGCAACTCAAACTCTTAAACTCAGATACTAAACCAAATTTTTTTTTTAAAACCCTAAACCAAACCCAAATTGTAATTTTGCCGCTAGAAGGAATATCAAAAGATTAAGAACTGTGAAGAGAATATTACAAAATCTTAAATTGACATGCCTCTTCCTCTTTGTGTAATCGACTCGTATTGATGAAAGACTGATTTTCAAATGAGCGCCTTGGCCTTTATACCAAAGGGTTTATTTAAAAATAACAAAATATTAAAGGGGTTTCTTTAAACCCTATATAGTATATATTATAATTTATAAGTACTTTAAAAAGCGGGTTAATTTGGTTTGGGTTTTGGGTTGGGTTGGGTTACCCGAGCCCTAACCCAAAACCGAACTGATTTAAATCGGGTTGTATTTTTTCAACTGAAAACCGACCCAATATACTGTAAAACCCAACCTAAACCGACCCAAATTGAGTTTGACCCAAATTGCAACCCTAGGAAATAGCATTTTGTAAGGTCAATTTTTTTCCAAAGGATGAAATTATCAAATAAACATCAGCTGATTCATAAAAAAAAATTAAAAAAATCAGACTTGCGGTAACAGTTTATCAGGAAAACACACTAGAAGTAAAGGCTTCCCAGAATTTACTATAGAAGAGCTTATTGACTGCGGCGATTGAATGACCTTCATAGATAAGTGCCAATGTTAGAATACAATTTTGGAATTCCCTTTGAGCCCAGGAAGCACTTCCTTGCCCCAGGCAGTTGGGTCAACACTCCTTAATGTGGTTTTGTCCTCAAAACAAAAACCAATAAATACATTGAGCCTTGGTTTTTCTCCGGATTTGTAAGCCAATTAATGAAGAGATAATCCAGTAATAGAATTATATAAACTAATGCAAGTCATAGTGTCCTAAGTGCTGCCATTTATTATGACGTACCAAAGATATTTGCTTTTTCGATTAAACAAGAATTTTGAACAAAATTTTGGTATAATTGATATAAATAATAATATTGTTAAACAAAGTCAAAGTAAGGATTGGTAATTTTTCCTGACATTGATACTCTTCTTAAGAGGTACGTTTGTCTTGGTGTTCTAAACATTTAACTCTTCTTTTAGTGTTTAACAGACGTGAAGAAAGAAGCATCAAAGGCCATATTGAATCTTTTAAAGAAGCAGGATGTACAACAACTATTACTGAGGCATCCCCTAGTAATTATCTTCGGGGTTCTAAATGTCGACGACATGTCGCGATATGTCACTGACGTGTCACCATTTTTTTTATCCTGATAACACGAAATGTTAGGAGAAACTGCTATATGTCGATTCTCCCTGATGTCGGCGATATGTCGAGCAACATAGGCGACATGGGAAAAAGAATTTCAATTTTTTTCGATTTTTCCCCCTGTCTTTTGACATGGGCGACATGTGGCGACAAAGGGGAAAATTTTAAATTTTTTTGAAACTTTGGTTTTCCAAGGTTTCCCCTTTTTCCCCTATGTCGCTGGCCAATCTGTGCAACATGACTAGCGACATCGACATTTAAAACCTTGATTTTCCCTAATAATTTTCTTCCACAAATAGGAAAAAGGTATTGAACAAACATTAGTCTAATCAATGGATATTTTCTTCCACATACAATCCCCTTCAAGAAAACATAAAGCATAATAATGTGATTACTAGCAAGAGACCTGTGTATGCACGGGTAAATAGACTAACAATAACGAAGGCAGATAAATGGACTAACAATAACGAAGGTGTGATAAGTATGCAATACTTGCACTTTCTAGACTTGTGCTTAATGATTATTAATCCTTTTTACATGTTTATATTGAAGAATTGATGCACTTTTGTTGGATTTCAGGTTTGATGGGATATGTAGAAAAATGATCTAAGGAAGCACTCCTTAATATTTAAATTCAGTGGATCGTGCCGAAGGATGATGGTGAAAGTGAAGTAAGTGAAGCCA
>JAUPMG010052063.1:0-13851 GCA_031762675.1 Pachysandra terminalis | reverse complement strand
GGTGTGCTTAAGTCAAAGTAATTAAAAAGAACCACTTTTGAAATTTTGCTTTTTGTAACCCTTCAAAATCTTTTTTTATATCTTTTTGTCCACCCTTTTTTTTTTCTTTTGGGTATAAAAGGGCTGTATTTCCTTTTTTTGGGTTTCTTCTCGAACTCTCATCTCTTGGAGAAAAACCCTAAATCAGAAAAGGGACAATACCCTCTTCTCTCAACCTTCTCCGACGGCGGCAACGCCCTCCGGCATCCGATCCGACACCCCACTTCACTGCTGCAACCCCATTCTCTTGTAATCTCCTTCCCATTTCTTCTTCTTCTTCTTCCATTCCCACACCCCTGCGAACCCAAACCTGAACCCACACTGCAATCTCTCTTCTCACTCTCTCCCACCCTTGTTCTACCACCTCTGCAACCTGCTCTCTCCCTCTTCTTCTCTGACCCCTCACTACCACCCCTCTAGAACTGTCAACGAGCCGAGCCTGAGCCCGAGCCCGAGCCTTGTCTAGATTTTACGAGTCTAAGCCGAGCTGGACAAAGCTCGGCGCGGCTCGTTTACACCCCCAAGCCCTACTCGAGAGGCATAAAGCCACCTCAGATACTTGCAATACCATTGCACCTGTTCGAGTCTGCATCAATTTAGTATTAAACCATTCTCATGCCAAGCAATAAGCAAGATGTAATTTTAGAAGAAATTCATTCCTCTATTTTTTATTTTTTTAGAAGAAATGCATCAAACTCACTGACTACTTAAATATTAATATCATATTCTGGGACAAAAGCACTTGGATTTCATACAACTATACTCAAAAAACCGTTTGAGCATATAAGCAATTACTATGGATATAAGTTTTATAAATCACAATTACGTAAGTGTAAAAAAAAAATCAGAAAGGTAATTGATAATTAATAATATATATATATATATCACAAAGATGTAAAAGATGAGCATTTTTGCCTTGCATAAAGCATTTGTAAACAGAATCATTTATGGAATTAAAATGAGAGAGTTTAAAGAATATATGGGAACCAAATAAATTTCCAAAATATTAAATATGGAATTTCCCTAGCTCTTATTTCTCTTTTCTTTCCCTTATAAGAGATTCTCTTGTCTGGATCAACCACCGAAAACTCTGCATGTTCTGTCTCAATAAACTTGTCGTACACGGACACGGCACTGCACATCGACCCATCCTAGCTCCTTTTTCTCTTTTCTTTCCCTCAAAGTAGATCTCTGTGTCCGGAGCAACCACACAATACTCTGCCGGGTCGGTCTGACTAACCTTGATTTCTACACTTTCATTGTCCCTTCTCACAAGGAAGACATCACCTTTCCTCACAGGCCGATAGGTTTCCAGGAAATAAGCTGCAAGCATTATATTGGCAATTCATTAAAATGAACATACACTAAAGCTACCCAAAATATATAATATAGATTGATCGAAAAGATGTTAAACCAAGGAAACTAATATGAGTTATTTTTAGATGTAAGGATATAATGAAAACAGGTAAAGCACTTTATCAAGCTCCAATGTTGGGAATTATCCTGACAAGCTCAATTGATACATGTTGACACAGCAAGATAGTGAAAATTTTCATGCAAATAATAGCATAAGCAAGAGTCAAGTTGAAAAGAAAGAATACCTAAACAAGCATTGGTTCAATTGTTTCATGGCTTACACCATGAATTGCTCAAATAAATGTTTGAATGTTCAAATTGTTCCAGGAAATGCCTATCCTATTGTTTTGCATTTAAACTTAAGCCTGGCCATGAACAATTCATATAACCATTCCTAAATAGCCTTTAATTATCAGTTTCAATAGCTCACAGTCAGGTAAATCTTTCTAAGGAGCTACCTTGGCTGAGCTGAGAAACTGGATCACAGCCATAGAAATTGTAATTGTAATCATCTAAAACATGGAAAGATGGATATATAGTTAAAGAGAAAAGATGAAAATACTAAGGGTCCGTTAGATGCAAGGAATTAAAATTACATTGTGAATTTACAATTCCATGAATTATAATTCATTGAATTGGAATTCTACAGAACTGTAAATATTTTGTTTGGTTCGTCCTAAAATCACTTGAGAAATAACAAAAGTTTTCTTTTTAGGAATTTTATCAAACATATGATCTGCAACATATCAATAATA
The DNA here is from genome assembly GCA_031762675.1 of Pachysandra terminalis. Classification (NCBI taxonomy): domain Eukaryota; kingdom Viridiplantae; phylum Streptophyta; class Magnoliopsida; order Buxales; family Buxaceae; genus Pachysandra; species Pachysandra terminalis. Next base: position 11,701 of record JAUPMG010052063.1, on the reverse strand, counting down.
AAAATTAAATTAAATGCTTGGGATTCTTTCTACAATGAAAGCAAAGACATTTGGAAGTCTCCCATTTCTACCATAAAAAGTAACCAATTAACTAGACGAAAAAAAAGAAGAAGAAGAGTGGTGGCGACGGGTAGGTTAGGGTTGGACTGGGAAGAGAGAGAGAGAGAGAGAGAGAGAGAGAGAGAGATGGGCTCTTGCAATTCTTTGATCGAGAATTACAAAAAAAAAGGGGGGTGGGTGATAATTGATAACACCCATTTTACCTTATAAATGCATTCCATGGAATTGGAGCTAGAATCCTAAATTCAATTCATTATATGCCATATACAGAAGCATTGAAACTCTCAACCCCAATTCCACCCTTAATTCTGTGTGTCAAACACAGCCTAAAAGGATTCTTAAGTGAACTAAACATTCTTTTCTGCAACAACCCAAAGATTTGGTTAACTCCTGTTTGGATGGTGACATGGAACGGTACTTGCAGCTATACATAAAATAATAACAATATCCATCAGGATTTGGACTAGAGAAATCCAATTTTTTTGTCATCTGCAACTTTCAACTCTTATCTTTCTTTGTACAACTAAATAGACAGTAATCTATCTAGATTACAAAATGGTTGTTTGATAAATGTCATTCAGTGTAACAGGCAGCAAAACTATTGCACTTTTCATTTTCATATCACAAATCGAAGAGGAACAAGAGGTCAAGTACACAATTACATAGCCAAATTTTTGGTAGAAGGTAAAACTTAGGTCAAATATACATTTCTACCTTTCAGTTCCCCTTTTCTTCATTTGGGAACAGGAGAGGAGACGAATTTTATTAAAGACCTTGACTAAAAATACGAATGTAACGCTTCTATATGCATTAGAACATCTTGGGCGACAAGGCTAGAAAAAAACAAACAAACAAGGACAGAAAACACTTACATTATGGGGATTGTCAGATACATCGGATACAGATTGATGAACGTTTCCCCTGAATTTTCAGATAAAAAATGCTTAAAGGACCCAGGGATTTTATTTAGAGGGGTGTCTCCCTCGTGATAACACCATGTTTAGCTGAAAGGACTAAAAGTATTAGGTCACCTCATATGAGCAATGTTTTGGGCCAAATCAGTAATTGACAACCCATGTGGTCCAATTAAATTTTGTGTTATCTTATATAGGAGAGCTGGGGTAGGCCAAGCAGTGCTCTTCTTAAAAATAGTATGAGAAAATAAAAAGAATCACACTTCTATAACCATGTACAAGCATATCTATTTCCATCAAACAACATACATAGGAAGTCTCGTAATGCAGTAAAAGAGAAAAATATATAAATAAAATATCATAAACTTGGTATATTGATCCTCAATAAAAAAAATGCTAACACAACAACAGTCAAAGAAAATAGAGGTCTGTGCATCTGGAAAGCCAGAAACTCACGTTTTAAATATTTATCGAACAGATCAAAAGTTACGCCCTTATTGGTATCCTTTACAGGCAGTATGTCCACACGCTTCGCATATTTAACATCTGGGCACTGGTGCACCGAAACAACATCTCCAATTTCAACTCTCAGGTTTGACCTGACAACCTTGTTCATCCTGATCCTTGGCGTATCACACATGTCATCTGCGATGGCAATGCAAAGGGTATCCCCCCTTTCATTGCCCTAAAACCCCAAATGTGAAACGAAATTAAAAAGAAATCAACACAAAAAAAAGGGAAAGAAAGAAAAAAAGGACAATAGCTCAAATGCATTACTGTATCTTGTTTTTTATTTTTTAAAGAATCTCGATTGGAAGATGAAATATATCTTTGAAATCATGCAATGAACTCTTAAAATACATTGCCGCAAAATAATTTCAATAGAAAAACATCCACCCTAACGTTTAAAAATTAAAATACCTGATTCATATTCACTCTAAGCTACATTTTGCAAAAAAAATCTTGACAAATAGACACCTACGAGATCTTAAGCCCGTGCTTGGCATTACTTAAATAAGAGCTTTTTTGCTGCTCTTTCAATTGATCAAGTATAGCTTGTCAATTGAAGGCTGTGTTCGGCACTGCTTAAGTAAGTTCTTATTGGAGCTGATAGCTTATTAAAGCACTTTTTTAAGTTATAAGTGTATTTGGTAACGATGAGCAGGTAAGTTCCTACCCATAAAGAGTAGAGGAAGACAACCCATAAGGAGTAGTTGTTGAGAGCAACTTTTCTTTACCACTTATGCAGGATGCAGTGTCTAAACATTAGTGACACTTTAAAAAATGACACTTCTATCACTGAATTTGTCTTATTAACGTATTTAAGTTGTCATTATTACCAAACACATTTTTTTTCAAATTAAGCAACTTACTTATTGATGCTGTGGATAAGAGTGCTTCCATTTAGTAGCTTATCCAACCAGACAACACTTAAATAAAATGCTAAACGTAGCCTAAGAGACCTAATTTCTCCTCAATCCCTCTTTCCATTGCCTAACAATGTCCCTCATTGATTAAAAAATCGATGGACAATCTTATTAAAAAAAAAATTGAACTTCTGAGTTCTAAGAACCCTGACCTAAAGCAGATCCATAAAACATATAGGAACGCCATATAAACGCAGCTTCCAAGAACTCTAACACAATAAACATCCTCTTCACATAAACCCTAGCTTCAAAACAAGATTAAAACACATAATGCATATCCATTCAAACCATATGGTTCAAGAACCCTAGAAACGCACAAAGAATTTCTTTAATACCTTGATAAGGATAGTATCGCCACGAAAAAACCTTAAATTGAAAATCGTCTAAGGATGCATCCACACCATCGAATTGTCATCGATGATGGCCTCTTCAACAATAAGCCAATTTGGCGCCTTCTTACGTTCCGGAGTAGCTCTACTGAAACAGTGATCAGTTACCTTCCTGCAACTCACGAGTCCCGCCATTAAAAGAGTAAAAAAAAATATAAAAACCCTTAATTCAACCAAAGACGCCTCAAAATATGTATATAAGAATAGAAAAACGAAGAAATTGATCAAAAGATAACCAATCTGAGTTTGAGGAGGATGAGGAGTCTTACGTTACTCGTCTTCTAATCCATCTAGGAAACAATGATTGAATCGAACAAATCTCCCTCCCAACAGAATTCTGTAACACCATTAGAATATGGACTCTGCTCTCTCTCCTACTACCGGTGACAGTAGAGGTGTCAATGGGCCGAGTCATGCTCAGTAAAAACCAAGTAGGCCCTAGACCACCCAAGGCTCGTTCACAACCCTATTTTTAGAGCCCAAGCCCGGTCGTATGATTTTTCATAGGGTAACATAAGATGGTAACCATCTTTCTCTGTATGTTTCGTCATTCAATAAAGTTTGTTTTTGATAATTGCCTAGAATCTTACAATTAAAAAGAAAACATCATATCTTCCATACTTGTTTAAGACAATATTAGATTTTTCAAACAAAGGTTTGATAACTAAATAGGGGTGATATTATGAATGTTTGACGAGTAAATAATATTAGCATTCTAAGTAAATGACAACAAAATATCATCTCACTGAACACAATGATTACGAAAGTAAACTGATCCTTTTATGCATATTTTTATGGGTAGGCATGATAAAATCATAATAATTTAATACATAAGTGATAGGGTCGGGTTTTATCGGGTTGGGTTGGTGGTGGTTGTAGTGGGGTGGTGATGGTAGTGGGGGTGGTGGTGATAATAGTAGTGTGGTAGTGGTGATCTAGAGGCTTTCTCTCCAACTTCTTTCATTTTTTTTTCTCTCAAAATCTCCACCAATTTGGAGAGAAAATTTTTTAGCCTCAAAAAGAAAATTTGTAGAAGATTTTCTTTCTAAATCTCTATCTTTTCTTCCGAAATCCAAGGTTCTAAACACAACCTAAATAAACTTTCACGTGTGAGTAAAGTGTGGCAACATGTTTTTCTTTGGATAGGTAGTGTTGCACAAGAGAAACCCAATCTTTATTAGAAATTGCAAGTCTTTTAAGTTGTATTTCACATGCTTAATTAAGTACTTGTTTTCATTTTTTACTTATTAAAGCACCCTTTTAAGCCATAAGTGGGTTTGATAACATTAAATTGGTAAGTTTTTACCCATATCATAAGTAGTAAAGGAAGATAATCCATGAGAAGCTGCTAAGAATGATTTCTACTTATTACTTATGTAGAAAATTGTTTCTAAACAAGAGTAAAATTTCAAAATAACACTTTTAGCCCCCAAATCAAATAGTAAAACTTTAAAAATAACATTTTTTTTTTATCTCACATTGTTTTGTATTGATAAGATACTCAATTTCGTGTATTTACCAAAGATATCATTATTTTTAGAATAAACCAACTTATTCTCTGTTGTGGGCAAGTGCTCCCATTGAGTTGCTCATCCAAAGATACTTAACCCCAAGCACAAGTAAGGTAAAACACTTTCTTTTCTATTTTTTGGTGGAAGTAGGGTAAAACACACCCTTAAATTATTTATTTATAAATGTGAATAAATTTTACAACAGTAAAAGGTTAATAAGCTCTGGCATTTGTTATTAAAGCTTTCACTTCCTACGAACCGTTAGTATTAGTATTCGAGTTTTACTAGGTTATGAGAAAAAGTTTTTGAATATTGTACTCAAAATTGATAGTGTAAAAGGGGTACCTTTTTATTGTGATGAGTGTATCCTAATAGTATTAGGATGTATCTCGTGTTTGCACAAAGCATGCTGCAAGTTAATCCTAAACTTTGGAATATTTAGGAAGGTAACTCTTAAGACAGTATCGGTCTAGATTTGAGTATTTTCATTCGTCAAATCGAAATCATAATTTACTTTTTACGCTTTTTCGACTTGCTTTCCCATTCTTTTACAGAAAAAATCATCTTATAAATAACCGTATCATAGCGATTTAAGTCCGGATTGAAACTAACTATATATCTTAATCGTGGTACAGGTGGGAGGAAACATGAACATCATCAGCCTACGTGCTTGCGATATCCATGTATCGGGATGTGTATAACTTGGGGCTAATAAAGGCCTTAAGATATTATTAGTTTAACTTGCCACAGACTTTTGTTGATCAATTGGGGCTAAAAGGAAAAAGGCATTGTACCAAACCTCTATTATTTATAGCAAAGAAAAGAAGAAGATGCCAAAGTGTTAAGAGAAACATGTCAAAATCTAAAAAAGCAGGTCAAAAAATCCAAAGTATAATATAGTCATTGCACACTCACTATATATTCTTTCTTTCGTACTCGGTCTTGCATCTGTCAAGTAGTTTGGAGCCAAGAAGTCACACATTCCAACTCTTGCTCAGATGATGAGATCCAGCAGGTGTCTACTAGTCACTCCTCCTCTCTCTCACTCTCTCTCTTACTATATACTTCGCATTTCTACTCCCTTCTTCTGCCGACTTAGAAGTTAGAACAGAAACGTAGAAGTGAGAGCAGAAAGCATTCCATTGTAGTAGGTAAGGATTCTCATTCATCTGTTTTTGTTTTTTTTTTTCAGTTTAGTTAGATTTGGAAGCCTCTCTGTTGATTAGGTGGGAAATGGATTTTCCCTCTATTTGACTGGTTTCAGCTTCGATGGATTTCTGGGTTCCCCCCCCTTTTTTTTTCTTTCTCTTTCTTTCGTTCATTCCCTTTCCTCACGAATGGAGCTCAACTAGTGTTTATTTTTTTTTTTAGGATTTTTATTTTCTTTTTGTTTCTTGCTTTGTTTGTTGCAGGTTTGGTTATATTATCTTTAGATTGGGTTTTGTTGTGATGGCTTGTGATTTGTACTGTTGGCAAGTGTAAATAGAAGAAGTAATCAAGTCTTATGATGTTGGATATTACTGAAAAATGATATTTTTTTTTTTTCAAATGGGTATTGGGGAAAGAAGGATCTGAGATGCTTGGTCGAAATTTTCTCTTTTTAGGCTCAGAATGGTGCTTTTGATAGTTTAGGATTGGGGGGATCTGGGGTGACAAATGGAAGAAATACAGACTCAATCTGATAATTACAGATCATCTTCTTCCTCGGCAAGTAGCCCTGCAAGTAGAGTTCCATCAAATAACTTTTTCTACTTGAGGAAACCTGGCTCTCTAAGACAACCCATTTCGTTCGAGGATTCGCCTGAGTGGGAAGACACAGAAATCGATGTGCGGATAGAGGAAGGAGGTGACTCTATCAATGTCGCAGCCACGACGGCCTCCCCGGCTCTTTCTATGCTGAATAGCAGGTCGTTGCCATCCCCACCTTTGCCAGAGGGTGCAGGTGTTGCAAGAAAAATTGCAGGGGCTTCAATTGTATAGAAGGACTTGACTGTCATGATTAAGGGGAAAAGGAAGTATTCTGATAAGGTTGTGAAGAGTTCAAATGGTTATGCTTTGTCAGGAACAATGACAGTGATCATGGGTCCTGCTAAATCAGGGAAGTCCACACTACTAAGGGCCATAGCAGGTTTGTATCTCCTAACTAATTGTCGTTTTCCCGTACTTAGTTTGAATCTGTGGTGTCATCTCTAAACTGAAATTATTATTTTCCTGCTTATTATAGGAAGATTGCATGATTCAGCTAAATTGTATGGTGAAGTGTTTGTGAATGGGGCAAAGTCACCATTACATTATGGTTCCTATGTAAGTCCAATCAATTTATTTGCTGTTGATTTTTTAACACTTTTTTATTGGTCTTGTTTTGGTCCAGAAAGATTGATTACTTTTTTACTTTTCCTTTATTGCTCAGTTATATTTGATATCTTGACCAAAAATTACCTAGTGAATTTCGTGCCTTTCCATACTCCATATTTGTACTTCATATTTAGCAATTGGGTTGCTCCTGATTTGGGTTTCCATATGGGATTCCGTTTTAAGAGGACGTTGATCGTTAGCAGTGACATGGAAAAAAAGTTAGAAACTCCCACTTATAGTAAGACTGATAAGTTGCATTCATTTGCAATTGAAGTGTTGATTCTTTATAGAGGAGATTTCCACGCATATGAAGATAGGAAACAAACAAGATCCTTCTCTTTATATGTCTACTTCTCCTTCATCAAGATGTAAAATTGCTCTCATGGATGCATCATATCTTGGAGTTTAATGAATGAACATAAATAAAGGGCTTCTACTAACTAATTGGGGTTGGAAACATGGAGCCCGTTCTGCATTCCAATATATCAAAAACCATATCTTTGATCAGATCATTTATATTCAAATCATTTCCAATTGATTACATCCATGCTCTTTTCGGTCTTCCTCTTGCTCATTTAGATCGATCAACATGCCCCAACTCACACCTTCTCACAGGTGCCTCCATAGGTCCCGTTTTACATGCCCAAACCATTTTAACCTCCTTTTTTTAAAAAAAATAAAAATTATCTCCTAGTGGGGCTACTCCTAGACTCTCAGATATGTTTGATCCTTACCTTACTAGTTTGCTATTACTTATGATGGAATAATAGCTTAAAGGAGCCTGTCTTGGACCACAGGAAGGTCAAGGCATGGTTCAGGCACAATGTTTCCTGGTTAAAGCATGGGGCTATGTGCACCAAAAATCTGGACAGATTGTGATGGAATGCTAAGTTCAGTTCAGACTTAAGACGGATGATATAATTGCTTCAAGATTGAGTTTACAGTTTGGCACAGATATTGACTAGGGCATCAACAGATCGAGTGGGGGAGTTTGTCACGGTCCAAGAGTATGGCACATGGTATGGACCGTGACCGTTCCATGATGGCATACAATTTAGCCTGGTAGGACTGACATTGGCCAAGTGTGGTGAAGTCATCGAGAGCTTTTGGGATCTAACTCTAGGGCATTTATATATGATATGTGTGCCTAAATGCGGGCGTGATGCCTGGATTTGAGGAAATTGCTAGAAGGTGCTTTTCAATCTTGTGGGGCCTGCATGTTTGTGGGGTTGTGGAGATCAAATGATGAGGTGTTTGCGGTCCGAGGCAGGTCCATAAGAAACTGGACGATGCCACGAATGTGCTGGTTTAGACTTCGTAGAAAAACTCCACTTGGAACTCTGAAAAACCCTAGTATGATTACATCAGCAATGGTGGTTTTTTCTCTTAGAATTGGGTCAAAGGCTTAGCATCCACCTTGAGGGGTGGTGGTGCTTGGCCTTCCTTGTGCATGGAGTGTGCACAACACAAGCACTACCCAGGGGGCTTGGGGGTGGGCCTAGGCAAGTTGAAGGGCTGGTCCATGGTTTCCTAGGACTAGGGTTTTAAATGTTGCTATCACTAAATATATAGCCACTAAGGGAAATGGGAAATATTGCTCCATATATCGAGGGAAATGTCGATTTCGCCCAAAAAATTGGAGAAATGGGGGACACCTTTGGAAAAAAGGGGAAATGTTCAATGAAACTTTATGAGATGCATATTTTGAGATGTTTACACCTAAATAACTTAAAACATTACAAAAAATAATGATATTAACCAAGTAATGCATTTATAGGTAAGCAAGGGAGTCACTGTCTACATAATCAATTACTAAAATACTCAAGGAAACATAAATAGAAAGTTTTATATTTAGAGAATAATAGCAATAAATATCATCCAACATCCAATAGAAGGTTTTCAATCCAAATACATGGTAATATACATTCAAAACACGTGTCTCGATACCGCATGGTGTTCCTTATGGGCTTAAATTTTCTAAGATTTTTCTCTAGAATCTATTCTGTACTAATAAGTTCACGATTTTGCAACAAGCTTAAGATAGGTCATTAGCTAATAATTACCTCACTAGTAATCTATTACAAATATGTATGTTTGAAATTTTTTTGTGTTTAAGATATTTAAATTATTTTTTTGTTTTCAAGTATTTTAATAATTTTTTAGTATTTATTCCGTAACAAGGTTGAACCGATTGGTAATATTTTAAGAAGTTATTGCTTTATATATCAAACATTTAAAACCATTAAAGTCTGTTTTTCAAAAAATGATATACATCTTTAATTATTTTATAAAGCAATTAAAATAAATAATTTGAAAATAAATTAATTTTTCAGCCGATGCATAACAAGCTTCCAAATATGCATATGATTATTAGAATATTAGAGGATCAGACATTGTATATTAGGTAAAAAACCATGAAATTGCATTTTCCGAAACTTTTTATGGTTTCAATCTCTCAAATCTACATATTCATAATGAAATGCAAGCCAATTCATCACATATGTAAATTGGCATGCAGTGCCGTACAAATACAATTTAATGCAAATTGAACCAAGGAAGACACCCAAACAAATAAAAAAAGAGTTGTTACATGCCTTCACTTGCTTTTAGCAATTTTGAGGAAAAACATGTCAAATTTCATTAAATCTATGTCAAGACGACCTTTGAATTGAAGAGTTAACAAATTTACAAAATGTTATTTAACATTGCAATTTCAAGTGTTTATAAAAAAGATGCGGATTTTAAGCATTTTTTATTGATCAAAATAAGGGGACTATTCATATTCGACCTCTTATAATGATCTACACACAATAGCAAAAGGAAAATATCGCTATATATCACGATATATTGTTTGATATCGTGATATATCTCCCGATAAATTGTAAAATAAAAATTACACCCTGGATTTATATCGCCCCTAGGGAAAGGTATATATCGATATTTAAAACCATGCCTAGGACATTGATGGCACGTCTTGGGACAATGCCAGTGCATGGGGACCACTAGCACTACATGCTAGCTTGGGGCTAGAGGTTGGTTGTTGTGTAGGCTCTCACATGCATTATGAATGCTTGGCTTGGTGGGTCCAGTTGAGTGGGCTATCAATAGGCCACAATGACTTGTATGCTCGTGTAGGGCTTGTACTTGGGTTCGGTAGGCCCTACAATGGTTGTATGGTGCAGTAGACAAGGAGGAGGGGGGAACACTTTCCATAAGCTTACGAAGGGCATGTACTTAGCACGACAAGCTGTGCCAATGCTATGAAGGCACTACAAAACGAGTTGTCTTGTGTGGCTCGAGCATGACTCAAGGAGTGCGTTGTGGGATGTATGACCCAAGCACTAAGAAGTGCTTGGGTGTTGGGGCTCCATGTTTATACAAGTGGTGTGCGATGTCCCCTTGGTGTGTTGGGCATGTTGGCACATTGGCTTGTATGATAGCCTTGGAGGCACGCAAGATGTGTATGGCTCGTGTTGGCATGCAATAATATTTTGGTTGGGGGTCGTTTGGCATTCAAAGAGCGAAGGCTATTCGTGCTCAGGTGAGGATCATGGTGCCACAAGGCCGATCTGCTACGTTAAAACAGTTTTGGACCATGACAGTTGGTATCAGAGCACGTGATTGGCCGTAACTTGCTCTCTGTGATGGCATTTTGAGATGCTTGGAAAGAGGTCCTTCAGCTTGGATCAGGATAAAAGGTCAGATGAAGTCTTCACTTTTCTGTATGCATGGCTTATAAGCAAGTGGTTTTAGGTGGTCCTACATCAAATTTTGTTTTTTGCTAGAAATCCTAACCATTTATTTTACTCTTTTATTCTTTTGATCGCTAGAAAGATATGGAAGATCCAGAAGAAAGCCTACTGATCAGATCCTTTGGATCATTTGATCAGGAATGTTTTGGCCTCAGTTTTCTTTGTTTATTTATTGTTATGTCAGACCCTGGGGTGAGGGGTGCAACTCTCATCCTATGCTTCAAAATGGATCACCTGTGGAACAACATAGGAAGTAAAGAAAACCTTTTCCTGTCCTGTTGCAAGTATTCCTTGTCAAGATTTAAAGTATGTACATTTAGTATTGTCAGTAGTATCGTTATCATCATCTTTCCATGCACAAAGCTTAATGCGGTGTTGAAAGTATTAACATGGAGTCTGTTCCAGGGATATGTGGAGAGAGAAATGACACTGATTGGATCTCTCACTGTTCGAGAGTTCCTGTACTACTCTGTGCTGCTTCAACTTCCTGGTTTCTTCTCCCAAAAGAAGACTGTTGTTGAGGATGCCATCCTTGCTATGTCTTTGGGTGATTATGCAAACAAATTGATTGGTGGGCACTGTTATATGAAGGGTCTCCCAAGTGGTGAGAGAAGACGTGTCTGCATTGCCAGGGAACTTGTGATGAGGCCACATATCGTATTTATAGATGAGCCTCTTTATCATCTTGACAGGTATTTTTAACCTTCTTAACCTAATCATATATGTTTTAACATGAATTTGCTGCAGTGTTTCTATCCAAGAAGATCTAAGCTACACAACCTGTGTGGACTGTAAAGAGCCTTCCTAACTGTAGAAAAAAGCGTGAGTGCACATGCATCGGTTATGGATTAGAGTTTGATGCAAATGAGGAAATTTTTAATGGCCATTTCCTCACGAATGATCTTAAAGATCTGATCTGTGAATCTTTTTTCTGAACTATATCCCATTTTTTTTTTCCTGATGTCCAGCAGAATTGAGAATCATGTTGTTTGATTCATTTGATCATGTTGAGGTTTGGCCCATAATATATCCATCATAATACCAATATATTGTTAATCCTAACCCCTGATCATGGGTCATCATTAGTGCCATTCTGTTAATACCTGAGGGACATCGCAGTTTGTCTTTATTCCCGTTTTCTTCTAATGGTTGCACTTCCTTTCTGTTCAGTGTGTCTGCACTTCTGATGATGGTGACCTTGAAGAAACTTGCTAGTACAGGGTGTACTCTGATCTTTACCATGAACCAGAGCAGCACAGAAGTATTCGGTCTCTTTGATAGAATTTGTCTGCT
>JAUPMG010052052.1:0-13851 GCA_031762675.1 Pachysandra terminalis | reverse complement strand
CCCCCCCCCCCCCCCGCCCCCCCCCCCCCCCCCCCCCCCCCCCCCCCCCCCCCCCCCCCCCCCCCCCCCCCCCCCCCAGCCGCTAGAGTGAAAACCTGACAGGGTGGTTTAGGCAAAAAAGAATGGCACAAAAAAAAACATTAAAAAAATTAGGTTGAAAACCTGAAAGGGTAGCCTAAATAACCAAACAAACTATGTGCGACTTGATTGTAGGCAACCTGGGAAGTTACTCCAGGTCTAGTCTAAATCATCATCATCTCTATCCCCCTTTCATTCACTTGAGCATGAACTGTGGACATCATGAATAATTTGCAAGAAATTATACCTTAGTCAAAATTATATTTTCATGCAAACCGGAAAAAAAAAGAAGGAATAAACATGTGAAAGATTGTGTGAATAAGAGGAAGAAAATATGTTAACTTTGAAGTTTACAGAGATGCTCAACAATTAAAGCTATAAAGAAATTAAACCATCCAAGTACAAAGGAATCACTTAAGACATTTTAAAATTCTAAGGCCCCTACGCTTTTCCTTCACTTTCTCTTAAAGCTCATCCGATATCTTTGCTTCAGAGTCAATATTTATGAGGATCGAATCAAGATGAGATAGCTCATTCTAAAGCGAAGTGATCACGATGTCTTCTCCTACGGTGCAAATCCTAGCAATGCCAAGCTTAGTCTCATAATTCTTAGGTCACTTGCCAACCTCAATAACTTGAATGAGGAGACTTAGTTGTTGACGTTGGTACGAAGCCACGAGTTCTCAACACTCTAAAGCCTTGGCCTCTGTTTGGTGATGACGGTCTTTGCAACTAGCTAAGTTTCTTTCGATCTTGGTGCGACGACGAAGGACCTCCAATGCAGGACAGGAATGACTAACCTTATCCTTTTGGACTATAAATTTATCCACATCATCCAAAAGTTCTTCAATCTTTGTTCGAAAAGGCTAGGAATCAATACTAAAGCTTCAAATTCCATCTAGCACAAAAAGAAGTTGCCTTTGTAGCCAAGTCTTGAGATGAGGGATAGGCACATCTTCCATCCTATTCAAAAAAGGACTCCACCAATGACTGCACTGCTCCTCTCCTGACTACAAGCACTGCATTGTCAAAGTAAAAAGAAGGCAAGTTAACCTCACTTGGATCATCTTGCGTATGAAATGTTGGACCAACTTCCTCAAGCAAGATCTTGGATAAGAGGGGAACCTCAAGATCTACAACATTATCCATTGTCAGTATACCTATAGAGAAAAGTGTCAATGATTGAGTATCAGAGTATGCTCTCGATCCGCTACTCGGTCATCTATAATGTTGGAATCTGAACCTTCAACTCCAGCCCTCTCTGTGGTGATTCTTCCACTTGAGAACCATTCAGATCATTGACAACCATTGGCACCACTCGTGAAGCAATAGGAGGATGCGTTGCGTCATCTCGAACATGACGAGGTCCCCACCTCCGCCTCTTAAAGAACTATGGATCATCCACATGTGCTTCACCATTCTCCCCTTTAGTAACAATATCAAATAGTACGACGGTGGAGCTGCTTTCCTCTTTGGCAAATGTTTTGCCTTGATACACTTTTCCTTGTCCTTTCCAACAACAAGGGTTTGGGTATCAGATGGATCTACCTCATTGTTCTGAGACACAATTGCTATCCCTTAGCTTTCTTGCTAGCACGTCCTCTGCCCTTTTTTGCATCGGTAATCGCTTGTTCATCCAATACAAAGGTTGATTTGGTATTGGCAACCAATGTGGCAAAACCTTCAACAGAAGGATCCATTCCTTGAGCACTCCACCAATCAGCATACTCGACACAGTCTAGTGCCTTGCTGTCCTATTTTTGGCTAAGCACAAAGAAACCAGAGCCAGTGTCAAATCCCAAATTTAAGGGAATTCACGTTGAACCCCTTGTTTTTCAGATATGACTCTCACCCCAAATAAACTTCGAGAGTGGTAATCAATATAGAGCAAAATGACATAAAGTTTATAAAACTTAAAGGAAATTACTTTACTGAAAATAAATGAAAAATAACTAAGGCTATTACATCCAAAACACTAAGGAAAATCATAGCGGAAAATAAAATAAAACTTCCTATTCTCATGTTTAAATCAATTTCCTATTCCTATACATCATATCTAACTAAGAAATATATAAATAAAACCTATGACAAAATTCTAAGTAAAGTTCACTCCACGCATTCATCAAATCCATCCATTTCATTAAATACTTATTTTTCGTCTTGTTCTTTGTTATCATTAAATTCTCCATCTACATTACCTGGAATTGTTGTCATAAGACGCAGCTACACTTTGCTCACTAAGCAACAAAATCAAACTATATTTTTCATTGGAATAGAGTCAAGGCTACTCTCCTATGATATACATAGACTAAATAACAATTAATATGAAATAAACATGTTAGATATGCAATGTGTAAGTGAATGTGAATTCGTGTACAGATTATTAATGAATGCAATGCATGCTCATTCAACATTGATAAAATAATCACCAAATATGATTCATGCAAATTATTATGCTATGCAATCATGCATGTTGTTCAAAATTCAAGTAATGTACGTCCCACAATAGACCAATCAATTACTGAGCAATATGTCTTAGCAAACCATCCCCCGCATACATGGTCACTCTCAGTAAGATATTCCATGTGCGCATCATAGTTTTATGGGGCTTCGAACAAGAGGGCACAATCCCCCCACTTATTTTCTGTCACGAGTAATAACCAAGGCTTCAAAAATGTGAACTAACCTCAATGAGCCATACACTAACCGAATGCCAACAGAATTTCACTCGGTATCTGTTACCTATAATAATACGCTGTCGAGATAAAATAAAAGTGGTATATTGGGGTAGCAAATCCCTTAACCTATAAGATCAGTCCATCCAAAACTTCCTCATCATACCATGATGCCCAAATCATGATAACACTCAATCAAATTAGAATCATCCATTAATATGAAGATCTGAAGGTAAAGTTAAGCATATGACCAGCCAAGTGGTCAATAATGCCATTAGGTTATGTTGTGCACGTGAGGTGATTGTGCATACTAACTAAGCATACATTTATGTGTATAGTTGTGAAATATATCTAAGTAATCAATATGGATGTATAAAAACATAGTATATGCATTATGGTATTCAAATTAAGTTAAATCATGTATAATTAGGATAAATTATCTAACATTATCAAACAATCAATTTAATCACCCAATCATATCATAAAACCATCAAAATTAACATGCAATTAATTAGGATAAATCAAGATTTCAATTAGATAAGTAATAATCAACAATCAATCAAATAGGGACGGTCTGGCAGGCTAACCGGTACACAGGTTGGCCACCTGCAATCTAGGCAGGGGCTAATTTTCAAACACACAGACACTAAGACTCATTTGTGGGCTAAACGGCACATCGGTTGGCCACCGACAGTCTAACCAAGGGCTTAATTCCAATAAACAGGGTCACCAACCCTACCGGCAGGCTAACCGGCACACCAGTTGGCCACCGGTAGGCTAAATAGTAGCTCACAAATCATGTGGGGAATCCGGCGGCCTAACCAGTACACCGGTAGGCTGTTGAATGCCCTCTGGGTAAACTGGTAGGCTAACGGGCACACCGATTCACCCAGAAACCACCAAACAACACTATATTTAATGTTTGAGTTTTTTTTAACAAAAATCATCAACTAATACTCATAATCAAACCAAAATCCAAACCTAACTCAATCAAAATATAAATCAAACAATAACATACCTTTGTTAGGATGATCATGCATTGAAAAGCTTAAGTTTTAATGAAACGATTTAGTCTTAAGTTTGAATTCAATGTGCTATGTCATATTCAATGAATATGGCATCTCACCTAAATCCAAATCAAAAATAAAGATTAATTGAATTACTTACCTTGCTTAGCTCGTAAGATCTCCTTCTTCTTCAACTCCGTTCATGTTTGAACTGTTTTTCCTCAACTTCCAGCTCCAGCAATTAACTTAGAACTTATGATTATGATTTGGACGTCCAAGACAGTGTTTTTATATATTTGATTAAGTACCCTACTTAGTCTAGAAGTGTTCTTAGATTAGGATTATGTTTCTACTCCCAACCCTTAGATTTTAGTTAGTTTAACCAATGATTGGGAAATACTACTTCTAGTAAAACTCAATCATTAGCTTACCTACTTTCCTAATTAGACTAGTACCTTGTCTTTTAATCTTAACCTTTAATTTAGTTTACTTATTCCTGCGAAATCTCTGCCGTTGATTAGACTTTGAGATTATGATTGTTGATAATTCATGAAAATACCACTTTTTATCACCATGCATCCATGACTTTTCTGTTATTTTTCTCATATTTAATTCCCCATTTTACTCAGAATTTGCCAAATTCCTTTATCTCTGCATTTAATTTTAATTATCTTAATTATGTCTAATTTATTGTTGTAGAGACATTTTTGGGAGAAATTCTGGTTCAGATGGGTCAGACCATCCTGGTCAAAGGAAATCAAATTCAAGAAAATTCAGTTCAGGCGAGTCAGATTAAAAACGGAAAGGGAATCCGACCTGACTCAGTTCACTAAATCCAAATCAACTCGACCCGACCAAGACTCGTCCAAAGACCTACACTCAACCCACTAATCGAGTCAACACAGCCAAACTCACCAAAGGCGAATTAACTGATCTTCTCCCCTGTTCATGTGTTTTTGGAAAAAAAAAAAAAAAGAATAACCGTTGTACGTTTGAAGGAGGAAAGCCAAATTTGGAAGGTTGTTTCTCACATGTTTGGGCAAGAAAAACCAGCTGGGAAGGAAGCAAGATTGATTTGGAAGGCAACAAACCAGAATTAGAAGCTAGCTAAAATGCGTTTGAAGGGGAAACCAGTGATACTTCATGCGTTTTTGGAAAGAACCAAGTTAGAAAGAACACTTTCTAGCATGATTGGAAGTTAAGAAGCCAAAGAACAAATTAGAAGCAAGAGAAAATAACCATTGCACATCAAATTAGAAGCTGCTATTCACGTTTTGGCAAGAAAGGAAGTTAGACAAAAATTCTGGACTGATCTTGGACTACCAAAGAATCCTATAAATAAGGATGTAACTTGGCAGAGGAAGGAGAGCTTAGAACGTTGGAATACCATTTGGGACGTGGAAGGAACCTTAGACGAAGAACAACTAGTCTATTTCTGTTATAATTTTTTGTTTTTATTTTAATCCATGTTTTTGAAGAAGGCAGAATTTGTTTTTAGTTCTATTATGAACAAATTTTTATTACTAAGGCTTTGATGTAGTCTAGACATGATGTTTTAATTCTAGATATTATTGCTATTGAATTTATAGTTCATAATTGAGTATTTTATCATTGTGCTTAATCCAATTGAGTGCTTGCTCACCATTTAATTGTCTTTGTTAGTTGTATTAAGACCGAGAGGTGATATACAACCTTAGTTCCTTATGATAGAATATCATATTCTACATGTTGATAGAGGTATTGGCATGGTTTATGTAGCTTTGTGTAGTTTAGCATGAAAATCCATAGATCTTAATGTGCCTACTACCTTATAAATTCACATAGTGATATTGTGGGTTATCACGGGGAGGTATGTTTGTTGGTTCTTGAGAGAGACCCTTGGATAGGTTAGGGATTTTCGCTTTCAATTTGGATTATAATATTCAATAGCAAGTGTATTTAGAACTTAATTCAGATTGGCTATGATGAAATCAAACGCCTTAGTAACTTGATCTATTGTTTCACCTTAATCCTTTATTTTTTTAGTATTTAATTGCTAGTTAAATACCCATCTCACTTTTCGATTGTCCAAATAAAATTTAAGATAGTAATTTCAATACTTAGTAGCTAAAAATTCCCTGTGGGTTCGACACTTTATTTCATCCCTTTATTAGTTGCTACGATTTCGTGCACTGGCGAAAAAGTACATCATGATTTTGGCGCCGTTGCTGGGGAATTATTTTTTTACTAATATTGATACTATCTATTCTCAGTTTTAATTTGAATTTTATTTTCTTTTTAGGTATTGTTTATGAGACGTTCGAGGAGCATTGAAATTTTGCCTTTTGATCTGCAAATTGATCATTCTCTTAGACGGTTAAACAAGGAGAAGAAGCAAGCATCGGCCAACTCATAAGTCAAGATGATAAATCAAATTGAGGAAGACGAGAATACAAGAGCCATGTGAGACTATGCCATGCCGTCAATGTAATAACCCAACTTGTATAGGGGAGTTTAGTATAATTAGTAATAAGGTTTATGTGTACTTAGAAAATATGGACTAATTTGAAATTTTTAGTATAAGCTAATTAGTTGACTTTGACCAATTGTGATTGGTGGGAGCACAATAGATTATCTAGAGTGCATCACACACAATCATAATCTCAAAGTTAAACCAATGGCTGAGATTTCGCAGGAATAATTAAATTAATTAAAGGTCAAGATTAAAAGACAATAGAGACTTACACTTCTTAGACAAGGATAAGAAAGATAAAATCCTAATCTAAAAAGGATAGAGCTAAGGTGATGTTTAAGTTGTATTAGGACTGTTATTTTCCTAATCAAGGGTGTAAATTAACTAACTAAAATCTAAGGGCTGGGATTAGAAACAAATCCTAAACAAAGTTTAACTCATAAAACTTATCTCAACCCTGGTTTGGTCGTCCAAACTATCAAACTGAAATCTGGGTTGAGATCTAAAGCTAAGGAAGAAGAAGAAGCTATTCAAACTTGAACTGGGTTGAAGAAGAGGAAGGATTCGCGCTTTAAGCAAGGTAAGTAACTTCAATTTTGTGTATATCTTTGATTTGAATTAGGTGATATGCCATATTCAAGGAATTTGATATACCACATCGAATTCAATTCAAATAAAACACTATTCTTCATAAAAACTTGAACTTCTGAACATTGAACTTTTCAAGCAAGGTAAGCTTTGATTTTGATTGAAATTTTGATTAGGTTAGTTTCAGAATTGAAATTAAATATGAGTTTATGTTGATGAGAGTTACTAAATATGTTTTAAAGTATAAAAATTGTGCTTAATCTCTGTTTTTGGGCAAACAGGAAACTTGCCGGCGTGTCGGGTATCCTGCCGGCTCACTTGGAAGGTCTCCAGCAGAACTACCGGTGTACTAATTGCCTGCCGGAACCCTACTGGATCCCCAAATTGTTTTACAAGCCCCTGCCTAGCCAACTGGATGGCCACCCGGATGGCCTGTCGGTGTGCTGGCCAGTTTTTGACCCTGTACCTTGTTAATTTGGCCCCTGTCTAGGCTACCGGATGGCCAACCGATGTGCCAGTTAGCCCACCAGTGAGCCATAGACCTTGACTCAGGTGTTGTTTGGACCTTCCCAAGAATCTGGCAGACCAGCCGGCGTGCCGGCCAGCCTACCAGTTCGCCCAGGTTGGGTTGTTTTGTTATGATATTGTGTTACCTTGATTGTTTGATTAATCATGGTGAATGGTATATTAATTTTAATAGTTACATAATTTTAATTGAAGGTTGATGTTGGATTATTCATCATGATTTATCATACATCATGCCATATTGATTTGTTTGGATATTATGATGATTTGAAACATGCCTTGAGCCTCATAAATTGTACTTAGACTTATTTCACATTTGTACACATGTTAGATGATCAGTTAATGTGCACAAACACCTTACATTGCACAACATATCCAAATTGAATTAATGACCATATTCTGGTCATATACTAGACCTGCCATCAGAATTCACTTATGATGACGTTTCTGATTAAATTTGAGTGGATCATGACTTGGGCCTCATGCTTGGTGAGGAAGTATCTGATGGACTAACATTATCGGTTGAGGGATTTGCTAGCCCAATATACCCCAGTTTTTATCATCTCGATAGGGTATTATTATACGTAACGGATGCCGAGTGAAATTCTGTTGTCATTCGCCTTATGTAATGCTCATTGAGGTTAGTCCTAATTATGTGACACCTTGGATTTTTGCATTGCCTTGACCGCAAATAAGTGAGGGAATTGTGCCCTCTTGGTCAAAACCCCTCAAAACTATGATGCGCACATGGAATATCTTATTGAGAGTAGCCCTGTATGAGGGGATGGATCAAGAAGACGTTTTGCTCAGTAATTGATTGGTCTAGTGTGGGATTTACATAATTCGAATTCTAAACAGCATGCATAATTGCACAGCATGATATTTTGCATGGATCACACTAGGTGATCAATATATCTTGTTGCATGAGCATGCATTCATGCATTAATAATCTGAACATGCATATCATATTCTACATATTTACCATAATTAATTATTTTTTTATGTTATATCTTTGCATATTGGTATGGAACCTATTTCATGTTAAGGATGCTACTTAATTGATTTTACTTACTGGGCTAAGTGTAGTTGACGTCTTATGAAAAACATTTCAGGTAATTTAGATGAGGAATTTAATAATAATGGAGAACAAGATGAATGCCATTTTTGTGAACTTGTTGGAACTAATCAATGCGTGGAGTGATTTTTATGCGAAGTATTGCTATCGGAGTTACCGTTTAATTTCTTAGATTAGATATTTTGTACAGGGTTAGGGATTGGGGTTTTTACTTGAAATAGGATGTAATTATTTTCTTTTCCGCTGCAAATTTAATTAAGTGTTTGGATGTAATAGCTACATTATACTTTACTTATTTTCAATAAATTAGATTCTTTGGAAGTTTAAATAAATTTCTGTAATTTTGGTTTGATATTGATTTCCACTCCCGATTCCGATTGGGGTGAGGGTCGTGGTTCGAACATAAGGGTTCTTACGAGAATTTCCTTAAGTTTGGGTCATGACAAAGTTGGTATTAGAGCCTAAGTTTTATGTTTTAAACCAGATTCCAAAGTTTTTGATGACCGATGTTCGAAAGTTTTCAAGGTGATGATATTTTAAAGTTTTCTGGGTGTTGTATGAACTAAACAATATTCTGGAAAATTATTTCATGATATACTTGGGTGTTGTTTCTTCTTTATACAGGTATTTAAGTGTTAATCCGATGGCCGGACGAAGAAGGGGTGGTAGTGTGGACGCAAGTGTACCTCCGACGAGCCGCAACTAGCTGGAATCTTTCAAGCCATGGGGCAAATGGCCAATATGATGCAACAACAACAAGCTCAAGCCCAAGAGCAAGCCAAAGCTGAAGCACAAGCCGCAACACAACCACGAGCGGCGTATCAATATCAGCAAATTGATTCTCAGAAGAATATAAAGAGCATTGAAAAGTTTAATAACTCGGGACCGAATGTCTTCAAGGGCACGACTGATCCGATGGAGGCACAAGCTTGGATCGAATCGATGGAGCATATCTTCGACGTCATGGAAATAGAAGACACGGAGATGATACGATTTGCTGCCTTTATGCTTGAAGGCGAGCCGAGGCGAGGCGTTGGTGGAAATATTCCTTGGAAATTGCTTATGTTTACACATGAGAGGATTTCAAGGTAAGGTTTTATTTGGAGAACTTCCCGAGGACTGTGAGAAGAGAGAAAGAACTAGAATTTATGAAGTTGGAACAAGGGAGCAAGACCTTACCAGAATATGTGGTGAAGTTTACTAAGTTATCCCAGTTTGTACCTTATGCGGTTGATGACGAAGAGAAGAAAGCATTTAGATTTGAAAGTGGACTGAAGCCAAGCATCAAAAGCCGATTGATTGTGAGGGAATTCACAGAGTATCATCAAGTGGTAGACTGTGCACGAAAGGTCGAGAAGGATATGATTGAATACCGGAAAGCACAAGATCAAAGGGCGAAGAACAACTTCAAACCTGAAAATTTCAGAAGCAACTTGATTGATGCTCAAAAGCGAAGAACACAAGGACCGACCAACACTTCCATACTTCATGCCCCGATCATTAGATGCTTCAATTGTGGACGATTGGGACACCATATTAAGGACTGTCGACTACCTAAGAACCCCCAACAGCAGCAGCAATTTGTGCCAAGGCCACAATACCAACAGAACCCTAGATGTGTAAAGCAACAAGCTCATCCGAAAGGAGTTAAGAATGGAGCCCCACAGTAGCAACCGACTCAGCCGGGCAAGATCTTTGCTTTAAAGTCACTGCCGAATGAAGTCATGGAAGGTACGATTCACGTCCTTCATGTCTTAGCCAAGGTTCTTTTCGACACGGGAGCTTCACACTCTTTCATAACCCTTTCACTTGTAAATTGCCTTGATTTACCTTTGAAAGAGTTAGAGAAGATTCTTGTTGTGACCAACCTGGTTAGTGGGACAGCACACTTAGGGAAGGTATGTGAGTATTGCCAACTAACCGTAGGTGGGATCACTTTACCATTCGACCTAATTGTGTTGGATATGAGTAACGTTGATGTAATATTGGGTATGGATTGGCTAACTGCACATCGTGAGCAATAGACTGCCATAACCAAGTAATTCACTTTAAAACACCCAAGGGTTTACTTGTAAGGGTAGATGGATCCAAATCTGGGATGTCAAACTACTTGGCATGTTTGGATTTGTGGTCTATAGATGAGGCAAGAGATTGGGAACGAATCCCCATTGTGTGTCAATTTGGAAGTATTTTCCAAGACATACCGGGATTGCTTCCCAAGAGAGAAGTAGAATTATGTATAAACTTGTCAGCCGGAGCAAACCCTATTGCAATATCGACCTACCGTATGGCACCATCGAATGGAAGGAGTTAAGAAACCAACTGGACGAACTACTTGCCTTAAAGTTCATCAGACAAATCTCATCCCCGTGGGGAGCACCTGTACTGTTTGTGAAGAAGAAAGATGGATCCGTACGACTGTTAATCGATTACCGAAAGCTAAACCAAGTAACGGTGAAGAACAAGTATCCACTGCTACGTATCATGTATTTGTTTGATCAACTGAAGGGAGCTAAGTACTTCTCAAAGATACCTCAAAACCGGGTACCATCAGCTACTGATCAAGGAGGAGGACATTCCGAAAACAGCATTCTGGATGAGATATGGCCATTTTGAGTTCATTGTCATGTCGTTTGGTTTGACCATCGCACCAGCAGCATTCATGGACATGATGCAATGGATTTTCAGACCCTACCACGACAAGCTTGTGGCTGTGTTCGTGGATGATATCTTGGTTTACTCTCAAACCAAGGAGGAGCATGAGGAACATCTAGACTCACCTTACAGACTTTGGCAGATCACAGTTTGTTTGCCAAATTCTCTAGGTGTGAATTCTGGAGAGAGGAGGTTAGATTCCTAGGACACGCAGTGTCTAAGGATGGGATTACAGTGGATTTAGACAAGGTGAAGGCCGTGCAAGAATGGGAACAACCCAAGAATGTTTCAGAAGTTAGAAGCTTCCTTGGACTAGCCGGATACTACTGACAGCTCATTGAAGAATTTTCTCGTATTGCTACACCATTAACGAAGCTCACAAGAAAGGAAGCTAAGTTTGAATGGAACGTGGCATGTCTACAAGCGTTTTCAAAACTCAAGGAGAAACTTAATTCAGCATCTGTTCTAGCCATTCCTGTTAGCGGTGAGAAGTCCATCATCTACGTGTATGCATCATTGTTAGGAATTGGGTGTGTCCTAATGCAAGAAGGAAAAGTGATTGCGTATGCCTCTAGACAGCTCTAGCCACATGAGCGGAATTACCCCACACACAATTTGGAACTCGCAGCTGTAGTCTTCGCATTAAAATCATGGAGACATCACTTTTATGGCGAGACTTTTGAAGTCTTTTCGCACTACAAGGGCCTGCAGTACCTTTTCTCCTAAAAGGGCATGAATATGCGACAAAGAAGGCGGATGGATCTCATAAACGATTACGACTTCTTGTTTCAGTATCATCCCGGCAAAGAAAACGCAGTGGCGGATGCGCTAAGTAGGAAACCGCGCAGCATGATTCCACTTATGATGGTTTAAGAATGGCTCATCTACGAAGCACTCACTGAGATGAATGTGGAGATTAAGGAAGAGGAGAAGGGTGGGAGGCTGTACAACATCCTCACTAAGCCTACTTTGAAGACTAGAATTGTGGAGCTCCAAGCCATTGGATACAAGAGTTAGCCAACGATGCCAAAAGCAAGAATTGAACCAAGGAAGAGGATGGAACCCTTAAGTACAAGGGACGATTATGTGTGTTGGACAACAAGGACTTTAAGGCAGAAATTTTAGTGGAGAAGAATGAAGAAGGAGATTGATGAATTTGTAACTAAGTGCGTCACATCCCAACAAGTGAGGGCTGAACACCAAAGACTAGCAGGGTTGTTACAGTCCTTACCAATTGGAGAATGGAGGTCAGAGCACATCTCGATGGATGTCGTTTCGGGCCTACCTAAGACCCGCAACAAGCATGTAATGGTTTGGGTAATTGTTGACAGATTGACCAAATCTGTAAACTTCATCGCAGTAAGGACCACAATGAACATCGATGACTTAGCAAGGATCTATGTGAAAGAGATAATCAGTCTTCATGGAGTACCAGTGACAATCGTATCAGACTGAGGTGCTATATTTACGTCTAAGTTTTAGGAAACTTACACAAGGCATTGAGAACACAACTGAATTTCAGCACTGCATTTCACCATAAAACGGATGGACAAGCGAATCGTGTTAATCAAGTTTTGGAAGACCTACTCCGAGCATGTATTTTGGACTTTAAAGGGAGTTGGGAAGACCACTTACCACTTGTGGAATTCTCATTCAACAATAGCTACCAATCTTCAATTGGTATGACACCAGTTGAAGCCTTTTACGGAAGACCCTGGAAATCCCCTTTATGCTGGAATGAAGACAACACACATGTTGCCTTAGGACCGGAAATTATCGCTGAAACAACTGAGAAGATTAGGTTGATAAGAGAGAAACTTCTAGTGCCACAGCACTGTCAGAAGAAGTATGCTGATGTAAGAAGAAATCTGGAGTTTAGATTGCGTATGCCTCAAGACAGTTCAAGCCACATGAGTGGAATTATCCCACACACGATTTGGAACTCGCAGTTGTAGTCTTTGCGTTGAAATGAAGGAGACTTCGGCTTTATGGCGAGACTTTTGAAGTCTTCTTAGACCACAAGAGCCTGCAGTACCTTTTCTCCCGAAAGGACTTGAATATGGGACAAAGAAGGTGGATGGATCTCATAAACGATTACAACATCTCGTTGCAATATCATCCCGACAAAGCTAACGGAGTAGCGAACACGATAAGTAGGAAACTGCGCAGCATGGTTGCATTTATGATGGTTCAAGAATGGCTCATATACGAAGCACTCACTAAGATGAATGCGGAGATTACGGAAGAGGAGAAGGGTGTGAGGGTGTGCAACATCCTCACTAAGCCTACATTGAAGACCAGAATTGTGGAACTCCAAGCGAAGGAGAATTGGATACAAGAGTTAGCCAACAATGTCAAAAGCACGAATTGGATCAAGGAAGAGGATGGAACCATTATATACAAGGGACGATTATGTGTGCCAGACAACCAGGGCATTAAGGCAAAACATTTCGTGGAAGCGCACCGTTCACGCTATTCTATTCATCCCGGAAGGACGAAGATGTACCACGACTTAAGGAGACTGTATTGGTGGAGAAGAATGAAGAAGGAGATTGAAGAATTTGTAACTAAGTGTGCCACATGCCAACAAGTGAAGGATGAACACCAAAGACTAGCAGGGTTGTTACAATCCTTACCAATTGAAGATTGGAAATGGGAGCACATCTCGATGGATTTCGTTTCGGGCCTACCTAAAACCCACAACAAGCATGATATGGTTTTGTAACAACCCGAAATTCAATTAGGGATTAATTAGGATTAGTGGCCTAATTAACCTAAACCTATAGGAGCATCTCA
>JAUPMG010052041.1:0-13852 GCA_031762675.1 Pachysandra terminalis | reverse complement strand
TTAGATTCAAACATTGTAATAATAGTTACTTATATCTTACTAGAACAATTATTGAACTTCCGCCTATGTTTTACCATCTATATCCACCTCCATAGTGATATGGGGTGAAGGTCCATCTGGATCCGGAAAATTTTAAATTTTCGGGTCGAGTCGTGACAAAGACCCACCGGCAGGCTGCTGGCACGCCGGTTGGGTTGGGCTAACATGTCTACTTTGGTCTGGGTAACCGGCAGGCTCCACCGACACCCCGGATAGCATCTGGCAGGCTAGGCAATGGCCTGCCTTGCCCAGAATGAGGTCTTCTGCAGCCGGCAGGCTAACCGGCATGCCGGTTAGGCCTCTAGTGCACAAGCAAAGGATTTGGGTCTTTGGATTTTTCAAGGAGATTCATCTTGACCTCCTAGGGTTTCGTGTACCATTATCTGGCCAATTTATTCACTAGCTTATATCAGATCTTCACATTACTTGGTTCTTGATCTATTTAATGTTTTATTCTTAACTTAATATACACAATTGATTAATATCATGCCATATTTCTGGGTTTTATAAATAAGATCATGGGGAAGGGTTTTACATGCATGACGGAAAGGAATTTCCCATGATATGACATTAGCTGGAAAGTAAATACGCAAGAATAAAGGAAACTCACCTTGATGTGCTGAAGGTTTGCTGCCATTGATGATCTGCTAAAGTTCTTCTAGTTTTCTTGTTTCTTAACTTTCTTCTTGTTCTTCCTAGTTGATCCCACGAATTTTGGTGTGTTTCTAAGATCTATTTTGTCTATTTAGCCTTATTTCACTTATTTTAGGATTTTTACTTGTATTAGGATTGATAGTTAGTGTTCATTTGTAATCCTACAGTTCTATTTTGTTTTTAACTTGATCTTAAATTTACCTTATGGGCTTATAACAAAAAATATTAATTACTCTAATTAGGCCTTAGTTAATTCACTTGGGATTTAATCTAATTGGGCCTTACTTAAGTCCAGCTTAATTAGGTGTTAGTGTTAGGTCCTGTTTGGCTGTAACAGGTTAATTCATTAATCTGTTTATGGTTAAACTGTAAAGTTTACATTAATGATTCTTAATTCTCGTATTATAGTTTATATTGTTAATTATACATTATTTACAGCGATAACCCTAAGTTAGGTTCTAGATGTAAAGGGTTTAATTACTATTTTACCCTTTATGTCAAAGTTCTTTTTAATCTGTATTTTTCTGGTCGTTACACTCTATCCACCTTAAGAGAATTTCGTCCTCAAAATTAATCAAGGTGTTCCCACTGCTTTTTCTTCAATAAGGTTTTTAAATATTATCTTGTTCTTGTGAAGTATGTGATATGTATTGGTAAAATAACTTTTCCTTCTAAGTTGGTGATTTAATAGTAAGTGTTCCTGTTCTACAATAATTATTTGTTTTGATTTATTAGAGTTCTAAAATCATGAGTCTAAATTTTCTGGTTTATCCTTATTTGATTTTTAGTGTGTATGTAAGATAAATATCAGGTAGACAAGTTATTAATTTAACTTTCTAAATTTATATGTATAGGTATTATATAAATTCTTTAATAGTAGTCTGTTTTAAAGGTGTGTGTGAAAATTTGAATTTTTAAAATCAAGGATTTATGTTTATGGGTTCTAGAGTAAGTAAATGCTTAATATAAGTATGTTGGTTAGTTAAATAGATGTTTAACTTATTTCTACTTAATTATGTCTTGTAAGTCTCAATGGAAGCAAAAGGATGAAAAGATGGAAATTTCATTGCTCAAAATGAAAGACTTACAAACTGGAAAGAAAAAGTACAGACTCTAATTGAAACAACCATTAGCAAATTCCCTAAGGCTACATTGAAACAACTAAGAAACCTACCACAAAACAGCAACTAGAACTATAAATAACAACTAAAAGAAACATCAATCAAAAGGCTGCTGATGGTGTTGAAGATGATGGTGATGAAGATGGTGATGGTGAAGATGGTGGTGATGGTGATGCAACTGTTGGAGGAGGAATGGCAGTAGGTGGAATAGCGTCACTCGATCTCCCACAGCCGAAGATCCTCATAACGTAGCGAAGAGTCTTGTCCATGCTCTTTTGGAGCTTAGACATATCCTCTCTGCTCTTCTTCAGTTCGGCACGGGTCTTGATGAGTTCAGAAGTAATTTTCATCCGAGAATTAAGACCGGCCCTCTCTAAAGCCATCAATCTGGACTCTAAACTCTTGTCCTTCCTGGAATAATGTTGTGGTAGTGGAGGAACACTTGTGCTAGGTCCACCTGATGTAGATCGTCAAAGATGAACTGGAGTAGATTGCTCTGGAGGTGGCTGCTCCTGAGGAAGGTCGGGTTGCTCAAAAAGTCTCTCTAGAACTTCCCGAGGCATCTCCTTCAGGTTCATGAGGCTCAAATATCGATGAGTCAGAGGTACAATGGTGACAGCATGGTCTTTGTGAGGTAGGGCTATCATCCATCTCCTCACTTGCTCACACATCAAACAGGGAAATGGCAGAGGTCCTCGCTTCGTACTCTTCACATATCTAATGATATGGTGAATAATGATGGATAGGAGGCAAAGCAACTGACCAGTAGCTACTAAATTCATGATCTAGATCATGGTGGTACTAAGCTCAGTCTGGTTTCCTTGCCTAGGGTAGACATTCCTAAGAAAAATCTTATGGAGAATGTGGTATGTAGGAAGGAGTCTTGTGGCAGTAAGAGATTTGTCTTTATTCCACAGAACATCCTTTCCACATAATACCTGATTGATCAGGGGTTTGTCTGCAGGGTTCAAGACTGGAAGATTGGTGAAGTTGTTGTTCATAGGGACTTTCAAAATTCTAGAGACTAGTTGGAGGCTTAGAACATGGGTTTGGCCACAAATAGGAAAAGTGATGGTCATAGAGTTGGTGTCATACCCAATGATGAAATTATACATCTCTTGGGCCAAGGAAGGATAAGCCTTTCCTCCCCAACATACAATAGGTACCCAAATTAATGGATGTAGGTTCTTATCCACTAGGTATGCAGCTACATGGTTAGGGACAGTCTATCTCTCCAATAGGATAGCCCTATTCCTATACACACTAGGGGTATTAGGGTTATTAGTGTGATCATTTGTTAGGTCAGGTTATTCCCCCTCTACTTCCTCTTCTACTTCTTCTATTTTTTCTTCTATTTCAGGCATGAAATCTTCTTCTTCTTGGGGTTCAGGAAATGGTAGTCTCCTTGAGGAAGAAGCCCTAGTTATTCTAGTAGATCTAGAACTCTCAGGTTGTTGAGATCTAGGGTTTCTCTTAGGTCTAACCATGGTTCTAGGTTTAGAGGAGAACTCAAATGAATGGATTTCAATGTTAAGAGAAAACATAAATGAAGAACTTAAAGAAACTTCAAATCTAGAAAGGAAAACTAGGTTTAGGAACTTACCACAAGATTTGATGCTCAAGTGATGTGGAATGAACTCTAGGAAGCTTGGAAAATCTCTTGGAGGCTGTTTCTAGGGTTCGGTAAGAGTTAGAAATCGAAATAGATGAGAAAATGTGGGTTATATAGGGATCCGGTAAGCTAGGGCCCAATACCGGTAGCTGCCAGCGTGCCGGTTAAGCCGCCGGTTAGGCTACCGGTGGGAAAAATGCTTTTTAAAATTGAATTTTTAAAATTTTAAATCATTATTAAATCATAATAAACACAATTATCACAAAAATACACTCCAGATATATTCCTATAATTAATTAGTTGAGCAACAAGTCCCGACTGGTTACCGGGTCTGAATCCAGTCCAAAACATAAATTTTGAAGTTCTTGCCAAAAACATATCCGGCTTAAATCTTTAAGTGATTATATCTAATTTATGATGTATAATAATTATAATGATTTATTTAACATATATATAAAGTTTTATTTATTTGTTTTATTATTAGCATATAAATATATACATATACATATTTAAAATATATGCATGTGTATTAATCTAATCCTACGTATTTTTCCAGTAATTTAGTTCAATATGTTTGCAACCATATTGACTTCAATTCCAGGAAAAATAGTCAGTATTAGGGTTATAATTAATTGATAATTAAAGCAATCAACAAGCACAAGCCTTTGATTATCATGTCCTTTAATAACATGGTAATCCAGTATACTAAACACAGACTTCATCCCTATAACTTAACCATCAGATTTTCCAGAATTAGTGGATCCTCCTAATTCCAAATCATCCATCCGGAATCATTAATAAAAATGCACACAACAGCAATCAAATTTATTATTCTCACTCCCTAATATCTAATTCCCTTATTGCCCTTATTTTTCCTTTATCTTATATGTTTTATTTATTTTATTCCTAATCCTAAGTCCTATATATTAAATCCTTTAATTTAAATTTTATTATAACTTAGGCTCTAATACCACTTTTGTCACGACCCCAACCAGTTTAGATCTGTGGATCCATAACCGGGTCGGATTGCGACTCACACCCCATATTGCTATGGGAGTGGCAAGCAATATAAAAACATAAGTCGAAGTCAAATATACAGTTCTAATAAAATATAATATTATTAATTACAATGTCCTTACTTTACAAAATCTAGAAATTAAACTAACTAATCTATATCAAATTATCTCCTATAATTCTGTCATTCAATTCTCATTCCCAAGCTCTCTTTAGTGATCTACTTTCCTTTAATAACCTGAAAAACATAATATCCGTAAGCCAAAGCTCGTGTGAGTATACCTTTAAAACAAGGTATTTACTCAACACCCAATGCTGCTACAAAATATAATATATAATAATGCTGATCTGAAATATATAATATGATAATGAAATATGGATAATGAATGATGGTGGTAAAGATAAATAAACAGCAATATGTTCTCTCACCAAATCTCACTTCAGTTTGTAACATAAGGATATCACATGGTCATTTTATCATGCTATATGCCTAAATCTATATGATCACCATATCTAGAGCGTCATGCACCAGATAACATCAATAATATCAACAAACACATGATAATGCAATATGCATGAAGTTCGGTATTCGAATGGCTCATATCCCCACACTAACCAATCAAACATTGAGCAAGAATGTTTTCTCGAACCATTCCTCCGCATACACGGCCACTCTCAATGCAAGATATTCTATGTTCGCATCATAGTTTTGAGGGTTTCGACCAAGTGGGCACAATTCCCCCACTTACTTTCGGTAGGGCAATGCAAAAATCTAAGGCGTCCAAAATAGGATCTAAACCTCAGTAGAAAAGTGAATAATCCGAATTCCAAAAGGTTGACTCTTATGATTCAGATTTGGAGTCCCCATATATGGCATAGTACAAATCCTATCATCTTACCACAAGTATATTGAGTACCATCCCTCTCACCTTGGGCGAATAATAACAGTATCATAATGACCGAAAATAGGTATAACTGACCTTGAGTCTCAGGCAATATACATAATAATTCGCTAATGGTCAATATAAAGAGAGCCTTCTCGGCCGGGTTTTCATATGCAACTCATTGATTCAGGTCCGTTTATTAATTCAAGTCAGACACAATAACACATCACATATATTCAAAGAGCATGAACATGAGTACAATCTCATGATACTAAGTTAATACTAATCACGTAATATATCCAAAGTATATGGTCTGATGCACAAGGCACATAATGATGGAATTATACATAATATAGTTTAATATGTTAAGTTTTATGGAATTTAAGATGTTTTCACAACAAGGTTCAAATATTTATCAAACATAGCTAAGATCATATTTCATAATGCAAACAACAGTTTTAGAATCCATTCTCAAGGAAACAAGTGTACAATTGGCATTAACAACTTAATAGGGTTAATTGTATTTTGTAGAGGTTTAAGAAGGTCATTATAGTTCATATAAATCATATACATAGGTTAGGTCCAAGGGAAATACAATGGCTGGTCTGATAATCATAGTGACAGGAAGTTTAATTAAGTAGAATAAGGGAAAGTGTAGGTTTATAAGTTGGAAGGTTTAGGTTAATCAACGGAGAGTTGGATAAGTAGTTAAAAAGGTTTAATAAGAAGAAGGAATGGCTTATTATGATCAAAAATTAGTTTAAGTGTCAATTATTCAATTTAAGTAATCATTATGAGATGACAAGACCCACCGACAGGTCCATGTATCCCCGTCGAGATACATGGTGGCGCAATTGGGAACGTACGTGAGCATCCAGTGATCATGACAGAAACATTAGCATGCATATCACGTGTTTGTGATTTAGTTGTGATTTGCGAAAAGGAAGATTTGGCTCTCTTGAGATTGAGAATGGAGTATACTGCATCATATTAGTTTGTAGTTAAGAGTGGACTAGCATGCATGTCACTAATCCCATTGAGTATGGATGTGAGAACTGCATAGTGTGTTGAATGAAGTGATACGATTTATTAGATGGTTAGATAGTGAACGTTAAAGGTGGTAACTAATACTTGTTAACTGTAGAACATAGAATATATCAAGAAGATATGGGCAAGTCTTAAGTAATAGATCTTATAGATATTATATGAGAACAGATAGAGGGAAGAACTGAACAACATGATTGATAAGAATAAATCATGTAAACACTGCAAACAGTATTACATAGATAAGAACATTGATTTATATAGAAACAAACTGTAATTTACAGTAGTATCTTGGGTTGAACCACTTGAAGACCAAGAATCCAATTAGACGAATGTTAGGTGTATTGTGTGAACTTCTCATAACTCACTTAGTGAATATGACAAGTAGTAAATCCAGTAGATTTTTAGATCTGAAAAGAGGACGTTGTAATACTAAATGCGGTTTAGACAGGAATTAATTTGACATTGAGATTTAGACTGTTCAGTTGACTAATGTTGGATAATAACTTATCACGAATAGAATTTCATAAAAGTTAACTGTACAAATGTGTACCTATTAAACATTAAATCTTGATTATGATAACTCACCTATAAGGTATTCCATATTATGAAGCTACATGTGAGGGGCACTTAACGGGATACATTAGCCTAGAACATCTCATTACATTTCACACTTCATTTGCATTCCTCTAATTGAGCATACATTTAGAACATCTAAATGACTCATCTCATATCATTTGCATATCATCCATGAATTAATACATGACATGTACTTCTATTTATCATATTTCCTTATTGCTGTCCTTTATTTTGACTAATGGTGTTATATTAGGATGGGTGACAAATTGGTCACTTACTAAGCATTCCAAGCTCATGCAACTTCTTATGTTGCAAGATGAGGTGGATGATGATTGGCACTGATTCTGTAGTTGTTGCTTGTTTCCCTTCAGTTTCTAGACTTTGTATTTCTTTTTAGGAATTTGAATGTATTAAACTTATGTAACTGAAATTTGAGATCACATTGTTTGGATTCGGCAGTCGTAACTCAACTAAAGTCATTGACTGAATTATAATTATTATTGGTGTCCGCTTCCGCACTCTGTTTAATAAAATTATTTTGTTACTTTTATTACTTGTGAATGATGGCAATCCACATCCCACAGTTGGAACCCGAAGGTCTCACTTCGAGATCCATGCCGCCCGCATAGGGATTCGTGCTATGGGTTTTGGGACGTGATAATTAACCGATCTATGATCATCCAAATTGAGTCAAAACTACCTCTAGTCATGGGCAACCCAACTACAATGTCCATAGTGATATGCACTTTCAGTTAACTGCTGGCAAAGGCTACAACAATCTTGCTGATCTCATGTGCTCTGCCTTTACTTGCTAACACGTGAGGCATCGTGCTACGAACTGTGCAATCTCTCTCTTCATGCCTGCCCACCAGAAGTACATACGCAAGTCACGATACATCGTGGTACTCCCAGGATGTATGGAGTACCATGACCTGTGTGGCTCCTCCCGAATCTCTCTCTTGATCTCCTGATCGTCCGGCACACAAAGACCACCCTATATCTAATCAGTCCATCTGAGTGCACTGCCCAATCTAGCTTCTCGTCGTCTGCTGCTAATAACTGAAGCTCTTGATCAATTTTCTGACTAGCTGCAATACGATGCTCCATAGAAGGCCTGGCAACCAAATTGAAAAGAAAACCTCCCTTCTGTTGACCCACTGACCGTACACCCAAATATGCTATAGTCCTGACACATCAACTGATCTAACACTCCTCACGGTCTACGACTTAACGCATCCGCTACAATATTTTCCTTCCCAGGATGATAGTGAAGGGTAAAGATGTAATCGTTCACCGACTCTAACCATATCCTCTGACGCATGTTCAAATCCTTCTAAGTAAAGATATACTTCAAACTTTTGTGGTCCAAAAATAACTCAAACTCCTCTCCTTACAGATAATGTCTCCACAGCTTCAGGGAAAACACAACTGCAGCCAACTCAAGATCATTAGTGGGATAGTTATGCTCATGAGTCTTAAGTTGTAGTGATGCATATGCCACAACTCGTCTGTCCTGCATAAGAACTGCAGCCAAGCCTTGTAAAGATGCATCTGTGTATACCTCCATCTTCTGTACACTGAAAGGAAACACTAAAATTGGCGCCGAAGTCAATCTTCTCTTTAATTCCTTAAATGCCAATTCCCATGTTCGTCCTAGTCAAATCTCACCTCCCTCCAGGTCAAGAGGGTCAATGATGCTGCAATCGTAGAGAATCCCTCTATGAATCTCTAATAGTAGCCCGCTAGACCAAGGAAACTTCTAATCGCCGATGCATTCTTCGGTTGCTCCCAACCAAGAACTGCATCCACCTTAGCCGAATCCACAAAGATACCACTCTTGGAAACTACATGACCAAGGAATCTGACCTTGACTCTCCATAAGTCACACTTCTCAAGCTTGGCATATAATTGGTGGTCACAAAGTGCCTACAATACAATTCTGAGGTGTCCCTCATGCTCCTCTTTAGACATCCAGTAGATCAGAATATCATCCACAAAGATAACAACATACTGATCTAAGTAAGGTCTAAACATCATATGCATCAGATCCATGAAGTCCGCCAATGCATTTGTCAACCCAAATGGCATCACCACAAACTCGTAATGCCCATAATGAGTACAAAATGTCATCTTCTGAATATCCTCATCCCTAATCTGCAGTTGGTGGTATCCTGATCTCAAGTATATCTTTGAAAAGAACTGGGCCCCTCTCAACTGATGAAACAGGTCGTCGATCCTAGGCAGTGGGTACTTTTCTTCAAGGTCACCCGTTCAACTGCCTATAAGCAACACAAAAGCGAAGTAACCCATCCTTTTTCTTCACAAACAATACACGTGCACCCCACGGAGATGTACTCGTCCTGACGAAACCAAGCATAATCAATCCATCTAACTGCTCCTTCAACTCTCGTAACTATGTTGGAGCCATCCGATAAGTCGTTAAAGATATGGGAGATGTACCTGGCACTAACTCTATGCAGAAGTATACCTCCCTTTTAGGTGGCAAACCTGGATTCTCTTGGAAAACAACATTGTAATCCCAGACTGTGGGAATCTCCTCCAAAGACAACTTTTGTCTCACATCCGTTGCACACAGAAAATCCGTTTGGTAGGCGTCTTTTTGAGTCCCAAGGAAAGTCAGACGTCTACCCTCAGGAAGGTCAAACACTACGGACTTCTCGAATCAATTCACCTTGGCATGATAGGTGGCGAGTCAATCCATACCAAGAATTACATCGAAATCTATCATGTCCAACACCACAAGATCAGCCTCAAAATTTAGGTCAACTACTCTCACCACACATGCACGGCATACTCGGTGTAGAGTCAAGTTTTTATTCTTGGGATCCTAGATTGGATCGGCCGGACCAGCGATACCGGTCATTGAAACCGAGATACTGGTGCCAGATTGGTGATATCGGTCGGGATCGGTCGATATCAAACCGATCCAAACCGATACCAGCTGGATCCTTTATTTTATAAATTAAAAAAATGGAGATCAGTTGGATCGGCCGATCCAATCATTGGACCAGTCCGGATCGCTATCGGTTAGACCGGTCCGATCCAAAGCCTGACGATTCAAAAGTTGTATCGTGGCTTGGGATCGGACCGATCCTGGCCGATCTCAATCCAGACTTGCCGATCCGATCCTGACCGATCCTTGAAACCATGTGTAGAGTAGCAATCCCTCCCACTGGATTGACTACACATAAAGGACTCTCCAAACCACTATGTTGTAACCCCAAGAACAACATGAAGCTACTGGCTATGAATAAGTGTGATGCTCCTGAATTGAATAAAACATGGGCTGGAGTATGGAATAAGTGAAGAGTACCTTCCACCACCATATTTGATGCACGGTCGTCTCGGGGAGCTGAAGTGTTGCCAGAGCATTAGCCTTGCCGCTCTGTACAGGCCAAGGTGGAACTGGTCTACTGCCATCGGTTCTCGCAGGAGCACTGACTCTGAATGTGGCTTTGCATACCGCAGTTGTAGCATATTCTAGAATCATGCTGACGGAATTGCTGCTGCTGTGATGGTAACGACTGTCTCTGTGCATCTCATGCCACAGGTGTTGTTGTATCCATAGGTGGTGTCCTAGCTGGTCTGGCATTGTTCTGCTATCATTTATCAGTAGTCTGCCTCTGCTAGTAAGGCTGATGTTGTCCCTTGTCCTTCCTGGATGTAATGACCGGAAACCTTTAAAAGGATTTCATCCTTATTTAATTAAATTAATTTTCAATTAAACTTACATGTGTTTATATGGTTTGATAATTTAATTAGACACAAGGGGTTATATTTAACTTGACTTTTAATTGGGGTTCCTAGTGTAATTAATGAGACTATATGTGATTAAGTTTGCAATAAGAGATTTTTGGCTCAACAATTCAAACACATGGTTGTGCGTTGAATTGGTCTTGTATTCGTGGCTGAAACGTGGGGGAGAAAGAGGAGAGAAGTTAGGGAGTAGCTCCATATACCTCTCACTTCCTACTTAGGAAGAGGATAGATTGATTTTGACTGTGCTTGAGAAAAGAACTGAGAAACTGAGAGTGAGATTGAGAGTCTAAAACCTAGCCTTTTTGCAAAAGAAAATAGAAGAAGAAATTAAGAGGAGAAAGAAAAAGAGAAGGAAGAGAGGAACAGAGCCGGAGTCTCATTAGCAATCTTTCATATCAAATCTAATGTAAGTAGCTTATTTTGTATAGTTTCCATTGTTTTGTATGATTTCTAAAGTGATCTCAATGTTTGATTTTAATCTTTTTCTGATGCGTGATCAATTTCTAAAGTGATCTCAATATGATCTACCAAGTAATTTACTCCGTATGATTTCTCATTGTGATGCATGTTAGTTTTCGGTTTAAGAGAAAAAGATATATTGATCCATGTGATTTTTGATTAGTCGTGTTGATCGATTCGAATGTGATTACTATGATGTTTACTCGTGTTTATACTTGATTTCAAAATTATTTGTGTTTAATCGGATGGTAAAAAATAGACTAGGAACCTGAGGATAGCGGAACTCTTTTCTGCAAATCCTACAGTGTTCGATCAAACATATAGCTTAGCCGGTCGACCGAGGAGTTTTAAGGGTTTGGATGTGAGTATGGTTCGGGCTTAATGACGTTATGAATTGGGATCAAAGGAAGTGAGAAACCTATTGTTGCCCACGGCGTGTGCTAGCCACACTTGACACACTCCTTAAACCGGTCTCCATCCGGAAGTGAAAAAGTGACACCTAAACTGTAAATGAAGTGTGTGTTGCATCATAGGAATGTGAATGATGGATCTCAATGGATTATTCACGTGTATGGGCGCATGAATAGCTTCTGAGGGGGTATATCATTCGTATTCCATAGGGGTAGTGCATATAGACTATGTTAATGTGAGATATTAAGTGTACCCGGGAGGTACAAATAAGAGTTTGTCTACACCTATAGGTTGAAAGGCCTAGGAAATAAGTTATGGGATCATAGATGGTTCCTTAAGGTCGGCTGGACTTTGAGTATACTGCACCCATGAAATCAGTACATTGTGGCCTTCGTACCATGGGTTAGCACCCATAATGAAGAGGGGGCTGCCAGTTGTTCCTGGTGACATTGTCCCGAAGCATATTACTGAAGCTGAAATGAGGGACACTTAATGCAACACGTGAATGTAGGCATTTCTATAAACATTACATGTATTTCATGTTTGAGCATCCATTAGAGCATCTGTTTGACATTCACGCATCATATTCATATCATGTCATTATGCTACTTATTTCCTTATTCTAGTATGTTGTTTGTCTGATGTTTTTAATCATATGTAATAATTGAGATGGGTGACAGGATTATGCTTACTAGGCATTCCAAGCTCATGTAACTTTTATGTTGCAGGTTGAGCTAGCTGTATGAAGGTTGAGAACCTATTTAACTGGAATTTTTATTTATCTTTAGTTACTTTGACAGTTGGATAAACCTTTTTCATTATTAGTATGGATCTTGCAATGGGGCTCTTCCGAAACCATTGATTAGTTTATTTTAATTTGATTATTGTAATTAAGCTTCCGCAACTCTGTTGATGAATAAATAATATTTTATTTCATCTTTTGGTCTTGGTTATGATATGACAATCCGCGGTCCAGAAATGAATCCTGAAGGTCTCACCTTGAGATCCGTGCCATCCCGCCTTGGTATCTGTGCTACGGGATCTGGGGCATGACAGTGGACTGCTCTCTTTGCAACGAAGTCCGATTAAGGTCCCACTCAATATGACGTGCACACTCAATACCTCAGAGTACTTCCTGAGTCTAAGCGGTACAACCTTGGACTGTATTGCTGGTCTCAATCCCTCCTCAAACTTAAAGGCTTTATCCGCTACGTCTGCTATCATGTGTGGTGCAGATCTTGACATTATTGCGAATCGAGCCTCATACGCTACAGTATTAGAGCCCTGCTCCAATCTTATGCTCGAAAACCATCTGACTTATGTAGCTGCTCGAAAGATAAGTATCTAAGAACTGACTCTGAAACATCTCCCAGGTCATAGATAGATACAAATTTCTATCCACCATGTCCCACCAGTGGAGTGCCTCACCCTTCAGCATGAACATGGCTATGGACACCCTCTGGTCATCAGGATATCCCATCGTCTTGAAGACTCGCTCTACATCTAGCAATCAGTCTTGAGCCCGATGCGGTTCACCCAAACCCTCAAAAGTCGGAAGAGTAAGCTTCTTGAACTTCTCCAACCACACTATCGAAGTCCCAACAACCTACATCTGGTCAGCCATGGCCTCCCTATCCATCTAATCCCTTTAAATTCTATTGTTCATGTAAGCATACAATCATACATATATAACAAACAAGCATGTTATCAAACAAAAATCATCAAACAATTCCTAGTTCAAGTTTCTATGTTTCTCCTTCCTAGCTTCAGATTTCTATGTGATCCCTAGATTCACTAGTCTTCTAATCCTAAACCAACTTAGACAACTTAGGAAAAATCCTAAGATGAGAAACTTGGTGAAAAACCTTTGCTCTGATACCAATTTATCATGCCCCAAAACCCGTAGCACAAAATCCCTATGCGGGTGGCACGAATCTCGATGTGAAACCTTCGAGTTCCAACCATGGAACGCGGATCACCGTATCATTCAAAAAAATAATAAAATTTATTAACAACTACTTTCATTAAACCTCAGAGTACTGAAGCAAAATGAAATGAATCACATAACCCTTGTGAGTTCAGAAGAGTCACATGTCCTAACATAAATACACTAAACAAGAAAATGACATATTCCCATTACATCCATAATTATCCATGGTTCACATAAGCATAGAGTACTGGTGATGCACAAACCGGTAAATGACCCAAAATGTCAATTAATCAATTGGTTTGCACAATCAGTGGATTCGAATACT
>JAUPMG010052030.1:0-13854 GCA_031762675.1 Pachysandra terminalis | reverse complement strand
CGCGCACTCTGAAAGTTGTTATTGAATAAAATGAGATTTAGGTTCACCTTAGTTGTTATCTTGGGGTTATGATATGATAATAGATCCCGAAGGTCTCACCTCGTGATCCGTGCCTTCCCACCTTGGGATCTGAGTCACCGGGATCCGGGACGTAACAGTTGCCTAATGAAATGATCGAACCAGATCCTCATCTACGAAACCTTCTGTTCAACCTTGAATTCAATCAGTTCTCCGTTTAATCAGTGTTAAATGTCACTTAGTTTTCCAGAATTTTACAAATTCAGATAGAAACCATGCAATTAAGATTGTCGAAAGGTTAGGATTATGAGATTGTTTTAATTAGATCATATGCTTTGAGACTCTCAATTCAAAGATCTCGAAAACTGGTCGTGGATCAACAAAAAATCAAATTAAATTGCTTTTCTTTAATTGTTTTCTTTTCTTTTTTAAATTGAGTATGTGAATTCTTCCAGTTGTTTGGTTTGAAACATCAGTTGAACTAGACCAGCCCCCTCACCAATCGTTTCAGTTTAAAAAAATTTGTGTTTTATAGGTAATCATATCATGTAATACTAATTAAAAAGAAATTTTTAAGCTTTTCTTAACTATAAATTATAAAAAAAAAACTATAATAATGCTTTTAACCTTATTAAATATATTTATTTAATAAGTAATATTTATATTCTATAAAAAAAATTATCTTTTAGGTGATTGTGTTATGATCTTTAATACCTTCTTTTCTTTGTTTTGAGTTAAAATTTTTGATTTATCTGATCTATTTTTGTAACCAAAGCACCCTTGCAATTAGTTGCAAACACTTTCCTACTTCATAGTCTTCACTCATAGATAAGTAACAAATAAATAAGTTTTAGGTTAATTATAGAATGCTTTCTACTTTTAATTAATAAATAAATTTAAATCCAGCATTATCCTAATGTGATCCAAATTCTTATAAGGATTTATGACTAAGTTGTTATATATTAAGAAATCTAAATTTACTAACTAATAGATAAGTTTTAGGATAATTTGTAATATTAATAAATAAATTTAAATCTAATACTATCTCAATAGAATTCCAAATAGAATTAAGTCAATAGCTTTCCATGTTAAAAATGAAAGATGTTAGTTATATTAAGATATTTAAACTTACAAATTGATAGAATTAAGTTAATAGTTTTCCATGTTAAAAATGAAAGATATTAATTTTGTTATACTAATAGATAAGTTTAAAATGACAGATAAGATAATGTAACTAATTTTATTAAAAAGAATAGTATCATTTGAAGTAAAAATTCTATTATCTTTGTCTATTAAATTTATGTATTATGCACAAATTTAAGTCCTCTTACATATTTAATATAAATATATAACTGTACTGATAAAAATATAAAATATTATAATGAATTTTTTATAAAAGATAAGGAAGATTTTTTATATAATTAAAAGCACCAATAGAGAAGTTTAAAATAAAAAATATATTATATATAAGGTATTAGGATAATAACAATGATATGTATATATATTATATTTCTAAAAAAAATATATTCTCTTGTATCATTAATTTAATTGTAACACATTGTAAGTGTGGATGATGATGTAGGGGTAGGGACTCTGAGTCTGGAGGGGGAGACTAAGGCACACTATAGAGATTCTGGAAGGAGTATCGAGAAAATGGGAGAGGGGGTCAATGTAATGTTGATTCACCTTGTCCAAAATAGCAAATGAAGGATATCTATAGTAGCGGAAAGGGGATAATGACTTTTGTTTCCCTTTCTGTTACCGTTGTTGGTTACGTCAGCTGACGGGTGATTTTTCATTATCTCTCGGTGGGGTCACCTAGGATAAAAACCTAGGTGACATGGTCATTACTCATAATCACCAAACCACATGTCAATGTTGTTCTTCATTTGAAGCCCCTGTGGTGACCCGTGTCCTTAAGTTATAATTAATATTATTTAATTATAATTAAGGAATATAATCTTTGTAGAAGATTAGGTAAGACTGTGTGTCTAATTAACTAAATTAGTACTTATTTGTAATTATAAAATAAGTTAGGGTCCATTGTGTAATATTAGGAACAATGGGGTCACTTGAGTGATTTAAAAACCTGGAGGCTAGGGTTTGAAGATGACGTTTTAGGCTTAGGGGATGCAGGTGTCGTTTAATTTAGTCATTAGGGTTAGATTAGTCTTTCACTTGGGGAATTGAATTAGGAAGTTATGGATAGATATGGGAGGGATACATGTAAGCATGAGAAGGTTCCTTAACCTATTCTCTTGCTTAGTGTACAGGATCATGTGACAGTAGAGAGAGAAACTGTCTTTGGGTTCACACGTCCAAAACAAAAGAAGAAGAAAGAGGAAGAAGAAGAAGGAAGAGGAAGCTTGGTGATCTACTAGTGCTGGAAAACTTGCAGAGATAAGGATCTAAGGAAGAAAGAGGTAGGGATCATCCGGAGTTTTTACTGTAGTTGTTTTCATAAGATTATAATGATTCTCTAGGTATAAGCATCTAGAACCACTAATATTTCATGTTGATGTGTATTAATCTATGCTTATGTTGAGTTTTAGTTCTTGATATGAGTCTATGAAATTGCTTGCTTGGATCATAATATTTATGTTAAAACTCACATGTATAATCATAGTTTAATTCATAGTTTTGTTTGTGATACGATGGATTGATGTTTAGTAGTGTATGTAATGTTTGGTATGTGAATAAGTATGAAATTTAAGGTTATGAGATGTTGTACACAAAACCCTAGAAATTTTGGGTAACAAACAGTAGACTTCGAGGTCACACCGA
Source organism: Pachysandra terminalis (assembly GCA_031762675.1). Taxonomy (NCBI): domain Eukaryota; kingdom Viridiplantae; phylum Streptophyta; class Magnoliopsida; order Buxales; family Buxaceae; genus Pachysandra; species Pachysandra terminalis. The sequence continues at coordinate 11,052 of JAUPMG010052030.1, read as the reverse complement.
GACTTCATATGGACTTAGATAATTTATTTAGTATTTTTATGTGATTCCTCTTTGAGTTAAGAACACAACACAACAAGTTAGAAATTATTCCGACATGTATACAATTAGTTATGATAAAAATACTGAACTGATGTCGAAGCTGAAAACAGGTCTCGGTACATACCGAGTACCTACCGAGACATCTACCGAAAATAGCAAAGTTTCTGCCACATCTACTGAGACTCGGTACATATCGAGACTCCTACCAAATATGAAATATTTTTGTGATATTTTTCTAGGATTCCCCATCTAGTTAGGAATACAATGGTCCTAGTTTGAGGTCAATCGGATATGTATAAACATTGATATGATTTAATTACCGAAGGGAGGTCAAACTGGAGATTAAGCCTTCGGCAGGTACCTCAGTACATACCGAACACCTACCGAGCTCTAAATGGAATGAAAAATCATGGAAAGTTCCATGAGACCAATTCTAACATGTGTGTACCCTTGGTTTGTGTGCATAATCCCTATATAAGGTTTTGTTCAACAAAGTGTGTGAAATGCTTAGTTTAGCATTATAGCTTGACAGTCTATAGGGTGATTTAGCATGTGAATGTATGTTGACACGTGTTTGATTCTAAGGATTTCAAATCCTAAATACTGATGTGTGTGAGCGTGTTTAAGGTATCCATATTATGTGAAACCCTAGGAGAAAATCAAGTTCTGGGTCGAGCTGTACGTTCGACAGATCCTTGATACATACCAAGGCATCGACCGAGATCCTCAGTAGGTCATTCGGTACGTACCGAAACATTGACCGAAAGTCATCAAACTCTCGGGCACATCGACCGAAATTCGGTACATACTGAGACATCAACCAAAGTTTTCAGTAGGACCTTCGTACATACCGAGCATCTACCGAAGTGCAAATAACTTCAACTTTTAAGGGAAGATCCCTAAGTGAGTTGTACATATGCCTATGGGGTTGGTTTGTGTGCAAAAGATATGGTTATGGTCGAATCTTAAGAAATGTATCATAAGGTTCAAAATTCAGGAAAATAGGACAGTCCTGAATAAGATATAAGGAGATTTTAACTTCAATGAGTTAAGCATGGATTTTAGACTACATGGTAGGATAGGGATAGTTAGCAATGTATGTATAGGAAATTGAGTGATTTGAGTGGTGCTTGTAGCATCCACTGTTCAGGCTCATGCTTGATTCTAATGATGATGTGTATGATGTAAGAGAGATACAGGGAGTATCCATTACCTGTGTATGATTGATTGTAATGTTTGAATTATTTTGTGAGTGATGCTGGGAGCATCCATTGCTTATTATAAGTGATGTTGAGAGCATCCATTGTATTTTGTGAGCGATGCTGGGAACATCCATTATATAATTGAGAGTGGTGCTGGGAGCATCCACTGGTAGTCAATGGGATTGACTATGTTCTTTGTAAATGTATGTTTCCACCGTAGGTGAAAGTCCCTTAAGGAAATGGTTTACTGGTGTGTTCTTCCGTGTGGTGAAAGTCCCTTAAAGAACAAGTCTACTGGTGTATTCTGTCATGAGGTGAAAGTCCCTTAAAGAATAAGACTGGTGACATTCTGGCGTGTGGTGCAAGTCCCTTAAGGAATATGTTGTGTACTTGTGTCTTCTTCCGTGAAGTGAAAGTCCCTTCAAGAACAAAGTTTTACTGGTGTATTCTGCCGTGAGGTGAAAGTCCCTTAAAGAATAAGACTTGTGACATTCTGCCATGTGGTGCAAGTCCCTTAAGGAACGTGCTGTCTACTTGTGTGTTCTTCCATGAGGTGAAAGTCCCTTAAAGAATGGAATGGTGCATTCTACCGTGGGTGCAAGTCCCTTAAAGAATGGATCGATTGTGAATGAGCATGTGATTAGGCTAGGCCTAATTACCCTACATTGCATTATGCATCATCCTCATTTCATAATTGCATCATACAACATTGCATTGATCATTGCACATGTTTGATTGAAGTGTTTATAGTGCATTTCCTGTAGTGACCAGGATCCCTTAATTTAATTTACCCCTTAGTTGATTAATTTATTAATTATTCATTTGTTGTGTTTATAAGGTGCTTAGGTTACTTTTGTATTTAACCATTAGAATTGGTGGACCATTGTGTTATTTAACCTTCTTTTTGGGGCTACTCTTGCAATGAGGTTTTAAATCCCCAACCATTCAACGCACAAACAGGAGGTGTTTGAACCAGTCTTTGGACGTGGCTAGGACGTAGAGAAGTGGGAGAGAAAGTGGGGAATTGCATCCCCATTTCTCTCAACCTTTCACCACTTCCCTTTCAGCAATGCAACGGCTGTTTGTAGCTTTGGGAATCTGAAAATTTATAGAACTTGAGAACTGTGTTTGAGGGAAACCGGTGTATTGCAGTGAAGAGAAGGAAGAGGAGAAGAGGAGGATTAAATTTATAGAAGATTTCCCCATTCGTTGTTGCTACTCACGTTGGAAACAAGTAAGTAGCTTATCCGGTTCTAATCCATGTGTTTATAAATGATTCATACATATACTGTTTTGAGATTCAAACTTGATATACCATATCCTTTAATCGAACTTGAAGTTTTCTGGAACAATTGTGATGCACTCTGTGATAAAGTATTTTACATGTTTTAGTTAGCGAGAAACTCTTGATTTCCATGATTACTGGTTTGTGATTTGATCTAGTCATGTGTTTTAGATGTATTTACATTTTGAAGTTCTAGTTCTCATGTTCAGATTATATCTCTTAGTTTATACCTTAAATTCATGTGATTAGATCATAATCGTGTAAGTATTTATGAGGTTTCCAGTATGAATAGGTTGCCTTGATTAGTCTTGGACTATGTGAGAAGTCTTAGTTATGTTCTGTGAGAATATACTGGGAATTAGAACCCAGAAACAGAGCTCGCAGTAACCTCTGTCTTACTGTCAGTAGCTTTGCGATCAAGTGCACTGTGATCGATCGCACATGTGAGATCGATAGCAAATGTGCAGAGACAGAACCTAGTGTGAGACAGTGTGAGGGTTTGGATGTCTTTTGGTTCGGGCTTAATGGTGCTTCATGATTGGATCAAGTAGAGTCTAGGGTTGAGAACCAACAATAACTGAAACCTACTTGTTGCCCTTAGCATATGCTAACCAATTAGACACACTCCTCAATTGGTCTACACTTAGGAAGGAAATGGTGAGTTCTATTTATGTTTACCTGCAACTTGCATCATAGGAAGGTGAATGATGGGTTCCAATAGATTATTCACGTGTATTGGCGCGTGTATAGCTTCTAAGGGAATCTATCATCCATATTCCATAGGATAGTACATTCATATTGTGTTCATATGAAATGTTAAGTGTGCCCGGTCGGTGGAAAATAATAGGTTGCCTAATCCTGTGGGTTGAAAGGCCTACGAAATAAGTTATGAATCATAGTGGGTTCATAAGGTCAACTGGACCTTGAGTATTGTACACTCTAAAATCAACATATGGTGGACTTCGAGCCATGGGTTAGCGACGGATCGGAGATGGGACTACCGGATGTTCCTGGAACACTGATTCCGAAACCTTGTGGAAGCTGCAATGAGGGACACTTAACGTATCATGTAAACATAGGCATAAACCACATTCCATTGCATTTCTTGATTGAGCACACATTATATCATTTGATTGTCCATCCTTGCATCATATTCATGTTATAACATCTGCTATCTATTCCAGTCATTAGTGTTGTTTTGTCGTGGATTTTTATTCATAAATGGTGATGTGGAAGATGACTGGATCATGCTTGCTGAGTATTCCAAACTCACGCAACTTTCATGTTGCAAGTCGATTATGAGATGACTGGACGCTGCAGTTTCTTTCTGTTCGCTTATTTACTTCATGTTGTTAAAACTTAGTTGGAACTAGGTTTATTTGGTTTAATGATGTAAGGCTATGTTGAAGCCATTTCTTTTATTTATTGAATCTTGTATTTATCTTCCGCAACTCTGATGAAATAAAGCTTATGTTATTTTCTATCTCCTTTTTCTTTTGGTAATGATATGGCAATCAGCGGTCCAGAAATGGATCCCGAAGGTTACGCTTCGTGATCCGTGCCATCCCAACTAGGGATCCGTGTTACGAGATCCGGGGCATGACATTTCCATTGTAATTTGCTTGACTTGTTTGTGCTTGTGATTGGATATGGGTGTGCTTTCACCGTGGGTGAAAGTCCCTAAAGGAATGTTGGTCGTAGCATGGTGGGACCATGTGGTCGTATTGTATAGTGGGACTATGTAATGTTTGCTTGACATGGTGGGACCATGTGATTATTTGTGAACATAGTGGGACTATGTGACTATTATATGCTACTTACTTGCTTGCATTACATGGTGGGACCATGTGGTTGTTTGTGAACATAATGGGACTATGTGATTGACATGATACTTGTACGTTTGTACTACGTGGTGGGACTATGCAATGTTTGCTTGGCATGGTGGGACCATGTGATTGTTTGTGAACATAGTGAGACTATGCGTTTATTATTCGATACTTGTTTGTTTGTATCACATTATGGGACCATGTGGATATTGTTTGTGTACATAATAGGACTATGTATTTGCTTGTGTTACATGGTGGGACCATGTGGATATTATTTGTATACATAGTAGGACTATGTATTTTTTTTTTTATGTTACATGATGGGACCATGTTGATATTGTTTGGTTAGGCATAATGGGACTATGCGGTTGATGTAATGTACATGATGGGATCATGTAGGATATATTTGAATTCATAGTGGGACTATGAGGATTGGGTTGAATGCATGATGGGATCATGTGTGCCCTGTGATTTATCATGGTGGGACCATGTGAACAATCGATATGATATGATTTGATTATTAGTATGATTTTCAAAGTGAAATGAGATTACCATGTCGAACGTGTTATATCTATTAAATATGTGAGATTTAGTATGATGGTAAGTGTGCTAATACATTTGACTGTGGTATTACTTGTTGAGTGAATGAATGAAATAGTCTGTTTCATTATATGATTATGGAAATAATTGACAATGAAGCTCTAAGAATCAAGGATTACTGATAGTCCTTGTTAGATTCTAATACTTGTGTTTTGACCCTTAGTGGGCAGCAAAATGTAACTGTTAGTTTGAGTTCAGATTTTATATATAATGGATAATTTTGGATAATGGATTTGGATTTAAATTTTATCAGACTTCCGCTGTATTTGAACTCTGTTGACCATGGTATTTGGTCATGATTTATGAATGGTTAGCCGCATCCACACGTTGGATCCGAAGGTCATTCCTTGTGAATCCTCGAGATCCTAAATCTCGGATTTTGGGCATGACAGCCCCCAGTATTCTTGAGAATCACAAATCTATATCATTATTATGGATGCTAAGATACCGATACATGGCATGTCTATATATGAAATTCATTATATAGACATGTATTGTAAGAACTACCTTCATGTGCAATGCACGTGCATTCACGCCCCGGATCCCGTGGCATGAATCCCCATGCAGGTGGCACGGATCATGAGGTGAGACCTTCGGGTTCCAACCGTGGAACGCGGATCACCACAATAATAAAATTAATAATAAGTATTCTTATTAAATCATCAAAGCGCGGAAGCGAAAAATAGAAATTAAATCAAATCCATGGCTTCAAAAGAGCCGAAATCACAACATAACAAAGAAACCAAATAAAAGACTCAATCCTATTACATCCAATTTATCCATGGTTCACATAATCATAAAGTACTAAAACTGAAGTAAATCACACGGCAGCGTCTAGCTCCTACTCATCCTCATCCCACCTCAACCTGCAAGATAGAAAGTTGCTTAAGCTTGGAATGCCCAGTAATTATCATAACTATCATCCATCCTCGTGGAATACCACTAGTCCAAAACCAAACACAGTAATATCATGATACCGATAATAGAGAGAGAAATACATTAGTAACTGTAACAGCCTGAATAATTCCCTAAAAACTATAACTTGAGACCTTAGGGTAAAATAGTAATTTGGTAAATTAGTAATTTAATTTCACTAATAAACTAGGTTTAGCATTCAAAAACGTATTAATCATATAAAACATATTAGAAACACTTAAGTCATCTAAAACTAATCAGGATAGCCAGATAGACTTAGGAAGTAGTACGGGCCAGATAACTAAACTTAGCGGTTAAATAGGAAATAAAATCAAATGGTAAGATAATAATTGGTTTAGACAACTTAGAAGATTCATTTGAGAACCCTAAACATAATTACGCAATCAGAATTAATTAGGTGGTTAGTTGGAAATGATAGAGCTAGAAACCTAGTTTTGCCCCTGTGGCTATCTTAATTTATAACTTTTCCCCTGGACCTATAAATAACAAACAAACCTCATAACCCTCATTTTTTCATCTCATTTCTTCTGGAGCTCTTGGAGAAGATGGAGAAGAAGAGGGGAAACCACAAATCCTCATATGCAAGGACCCCAAATCCTCAGATTGATGCATAGTGGAGCTACCTCGGACGCGACCCGGCACGCCCCAAGTTGAGTAATCCTTCAGTATTCATGTATTTATATTTATATTTTGGTGTTGTGAGCATCAGGGAAGATCAAGTTTGGCTGTGTTCTTCCTTCCCCCATGAGATTGGTTCTTAGATTTCATTCTTTGGGGATCTAATCCCATGCTTGTGAGAGCCCAGTCCTTGTAGACAAACCTCATGAACCAATTTGTTGAATTTCAGATTCCTAGGGTTTGAAAATTTGGGAGAATCAGTAAATACTTGTTTAGGCTGAACTCCTTGGCTTAGAAAATCACATTTGAAGCTCCCTTGAGTTGATTTTGAGCTCTGGGTGAATTTACACCCAGAAATACCCCAGATATTCCTGATCCCGAGCTTCGGCGACCTCCCTCAGCTCGCCGAAGAACCACGCCGAGCGTCGGCGACCTCCTCGGTTCGCCGAATATGCTCACCAAAACTCAGAGACCGATTTCAATATTATAGTAGGGTCGCCAAGACATTTCAGCGCACCGACAGACCTCACTGAACGGTTCGCCGAAGACATCACCGAGAATCTCGCCGAACCTTCTCAGTGCGCAGAGCACCTCTTCGAGATCTAATTCCGGTCTTCAATTTGGTTTTGACCTTGGACACATGTAGTATCCCTAACCTAATTGTTCTAACATGTATTTAGTGTTGGTTGTCTTGCCTAATCAAATGTGACCCTTCAAACTTAAGGTCAAGCCTATTTTTAGTTAGCCTAAAAGTGTGAGTTTCTTAGGAAACTGGTGTAAACAGCCCCAAACTCATCCATTGGTTCATTTCCCTATTTGTGTGCGTCTAAGTATAGACTTTGACCTTATATGTTACTATGTGATGATTGACCCATGTATGTGGGTGTTTAGTGATGTTCATTTCTTCATCTCCTTAATCTGTTGTTATGTGTATTGCCTTATAATTTATGTATGCATCCTGCCAGTATTGATTATATCATATTTTCGTATGATCAGATAAATTACGTATATTTAGAATGTGATGTTTATGCCTTAATGTATGTATGTATTAGTATTACTTGTTGTCCTCATTTCTTAGTCCAACTTCATATGTGTATTACCCCATGTTAGATATTTATGCCCTGTCTGCCTTGAATTTCATTTTATAACTTATGTTAGATGATTATACTTGTACATGTTAGAGTGTAGTATTGTGTATTATTGTTCATTAGTGTTTGTCTAATGTTTATATCCTACCTACGCTGATTTTATCTCATTTATCACGTTAGATGATTACACATGCTTGGTATGCTTTGTGTGCACTATTGTGCCTTGTAACGTAGAATCATGGGATTGTGCCCATGTGAATGTTGAATTGAATATATGTCTGTGAATCATTATATGTTGCATTAATTGAAGGACTTGAATATGATGAGTTGCATATGGACTATCCTGCTTTAATATCACGGTCTAATACCCTATGTGATACCCTTGGGTTTAGACTCACGTATGAAATGATTGACTTATTTAACCATTGATGTCCTATAATGGACTATGTTGTTAGCTCCCAAGGTGAGGGATATGTCCTGAGTGATGATCCCAACAGACTTGTGGAAAGATGAAAGGTGAGGGATAGTTCACATTGTTGAAACCCAATAGCCGAATCATAAGTGTGAACTTTGATCGTAGATCGGTATTGTATGGCTCTCTGAGGAAGTTTTAGGTGATTCCTTGGGCTTAATCCCTATCATCGAAAATAAGGTGAGGCGCTTGTGTCCTATAGGTTGAAACCCCTAGAAACTATGTTGCGCACATAGAATAATCTACTACTTCTGTCATATATTGGGAGATGGATCTGGGTGAGCATCCTTGGGTAGTAAGATTGAGATCATATGAGGAGCCAACATTTAAACGATTATTAAACAGAAATGATCTTATCTTTCGGAATTGCCCTGTATAGGGGGATGGCTCTTTAAGACCTCTTGCCCAAGGATGGATCGACCTGCATTTGCATTGCATATTCTTTGTTGATATCATTTTGAGTGTCTAGTGTATTACACACTAGATCTAATTATCATATAGAATTTAGGCATGTGGATACTATGATGTGGACCTTGGATTCGATACCAAGTGAGGTTAGGAGAGAACAATTCACTGTATGACCTCTGTTATTTACTATTTCATCACTGTATGCACATATGCTATCCTTATCACATCAGATATGTATTATTTGCACTTTTCTCATAATGTTGGGATATGAGTAAATACCTTGCATCAAAGGACTACTCATCCAGGCTTTGCAGCTTATGTTTATTGATTTATATCTTTCAGGTCTTGGAGCTTGGTCGCGAAGAGAGAGAGAAATCTTGGGAATGGGTATAGGTGATATGGAATTAGTTGTAGAGTTGTTCTAGTATTAGACTTTCCTTTTTAATAATCTTGTAATAGATTAGATTTTGTATTTCAGTTACTTATATCTTACTAGAACAGTTATTTGCTTCCGCTTATGTTTTGATTACTCTTTGCCACTCTCATAGAGATATGATGTGAGAGTTAAGAATTAAGCTTAAAATCTCAGAATTGGGATTTTTTGGTTTAGTTCGTGACAATAACACCACGTCATTAATAATGTCATAGCATCCTATCCATATCACATACGAATAATGAAAACAACAAGTACAAAGGAATAATAAATCACAGTGAACAATGAGATGAGTGAATGCTAATGCACCATGATGATCAGTACAAGTAATGCAATGCCCATAGTATGAATGCAAACTAATGCACTTCCTAGCCAATTGATCAGCCGGTTCCAGGTTACCTTGGCATCTATTTTACTACAACTGGACGACACTCTCTTATCAAGTAATAACAATTATAGGACATTCATTTTAATACAGCTGAATACTACTCTCTTATATCCCATGTGTATATCATGGTTTTGTGGGATTTGCAACCCATCGGGCTCAATTCCCATAGCTATTTCTCGAATTTGTTCCTCATGCATAACAATGCATGGATGGGTCACTCTAGGACCAGTTACCATAACTCATAGGAAATCTTTGCAAGGTACCCTACAATTCCACCTCCAAACTCACTTCACATTTCACATCATCCTAGTAAGCATGCCACTATCACATTAGGATTCCAATGATAATCCCCATCAGAAACTATCAGTGCGCACATATATGCGGATAATCTAACGGGAACCCTCATAAGTATCCTAGTCACAATCAGTAGGATTACCAATGATAACACCCTTCAGAAGCTACCCTTGCGTCCATACACACGAATAATCTGTCGGATCTCATCACGGGTTTTCTTTCCACAAAACACTTACCTAATAGATCATCAGTTCATAATATACCTCAACTAACATCAAGCACACCCAGGAATCCCAATTCCTACTTAATGTAGCTTTACCAAAGGTCCGTGTACCAATTAACCAACAATAGGGTCAAAACCTCCCCCAAAAATAGGTCCCTGTCGATAGGGTGGCCGGTGTGCTAGTACCTGCCGACGGACCACCTACCGTGAAATTTAGCCCCTGTCGACAGGTTAGCTGGTGTGCCGATGCCTGCCGACGGGTCACGAGACAAAATCCCAGATTCGTCCCGGAAGCTTCAAACTCGAACACCTTTAGTCCGATTCAATCCAAAATCATACGGAATAAATATAAACTATTAAAATCATTACTAAATTGAATCAACCATGTTAAATCTTCATTTAACCAGATCAAAGGAATGAAACATACATTGAACATCACATATAATTTCCATCACCCGATCTCCCATGAATCACTCCGGAATCATGTAAAAACGAGAATAGACACCATTCAAGTCAAAGTCGAATAAAACGCAACTTAATAAGATATTCAATTATCAAATTCGAACAATAAGATCATGCATTCAAATCAGAAGATGATCACAACATTCCACGAGAACTATACAGAAAACCCTAGCCATCACGGTTTAGATATTAAATTAGCAAGCACTTCCTCTTCCTTTCTCTCCTTCATCTTCTTCTTCTCCAAAGCTAATTGATGGCTAGGGTTTGTTTTTCCCCTCTCTAATCTCTTCTCTCTCTTTCTTAAGCCACAAGAACCCTCCTATTTCAATTTTGATCGTATGGAAAAGGTGAGGGAGAAGTTATAGTAACTTCATTTCTATCTCTCCTATTAGCAAACCCACTACATCCACATGATCCCACACTATCTCTTGCGTTTCTAATTTGAATTACAATTACTAAATTACAAATAGGTCCCTAATACTACCTTCTTATTACACTTTAACCCCAACACAATACATATAATTAATAATTAACCCAATGTTCTAATTAGCATAGGACGCACATCATTAATTACAGGAAAATTATCAATTTAACCTTGTTTTAATCCTAAGCCCACAAGACCATCACATAACTCTTAGAACAAATTAATATCACTATTAGTCCATTAATTAAATGCATAAGTTTGGATTTCAATTATTTTTATTTAATTTAAGTAATTAATCTAAAGTTAATTATTATATTTACGTACTTGTAGTCCAGAGCGCCTACATAGCATATA
>JAUPMG010052009.1:2607-13855 GCA_031762675.1 Pachysandra terminalis | reverse complement strand
GACTCATGATTAACATAAACATCATGTTGTAATATTTAAATAATAATAACTGGAAAATAATTAAAATAATTAAAAGAGAATCCCTGCTGCACTTTTGAGCGGTTTGGACTGCTAAACTTTTCGGGTTGTTACATATTATCCCTCCGTCACTGGCAACGAGACAAAGACAGGGATGTGGTGAGAGACAGAGTGACGATGCCTCAAGAGATGATGGTGGTGATGGTGATTATGATGATGGAGATGGTGATGATGGTGATAGTGATGGTGATGGTGATGGTGATGGTGATGGTGGTGACGACATAGTGTAAAGGATCATCTCGGGGAGATCCCCGAGTTGAATCTGATACACAATTAAACCCTAGTTTAATAACTCAGTCCAATCCCGAGACGGATCGGGCAATCCAACTCGAGATTGGCGATCCGGATCGTCTAATCCGTCTCGGATCGTCCGAGTCGGACCGAGTTTAGTTTTTGAAAAAAAAAATTTATTAATTTTGGATTGTCCCGTGCCGTCCGATCCCGAGTGGATCGGCAATCCAACTCGGGATCGGACCAGGACGATCCCCGAGTTGAATTCGAGTTCAAACACTATGGGTGACTGAGCAGAGTGGTGGTAGCAGTGTTCCTTGTAGTAGTGTACAGTTTGGATAATGGTAGTAGCCGGGCTGGACCTACACCTACCAGATCTGGTAGTAGGCGTACAAGGTCTAAGAGCCAGCGTCAGAGGTCGACTGACATTAGTGGAGAGTGTAATAGTGGACAAGGGGCCCCCTCTACGGACCAAGAGCCTATTACAACCTCGCAGTATCATTTCCAACACAAGGGAAAGGAGAAAAAGAAAATGGGTGCACAGGATGAGACATCTTTATCTCACAGCTTCGGGTCCATGGATGTTGGATGTGAGCAGCAGGGTTCATCATCTTACGGAGCTGGAGAACATTTTCCACGCATACCTTCACAGTCAGGCTCCGAGAGCTATGGTTCGGAGAGAGGACAGGAGTCGGGATCATTTGGCCATGGGTATGCGCCATATGGGTATGGAGTTGTGCCACAAGGATATGGACAGGTCCAGGAGGACCAGCAGGAGTACCACTACCCACATGTTGGAGAGGGCCAGGGATATGGATATAGTCGAGGGTTCTTTCCAATGAACCCACCATTGGCATCAGGATATGATCCCTATGGCTCCGTTCAGCCTTACGCTATCACTGTCTCACTCACCTACTATCCTCAATATCCACCCATGGAGATGTTGGTGAATATCAGTTCAGAGGAGTGTGAGAGATATGTCAAAGAATATACGAACTGGTATCATCATACCATGAGTTGGTAGCAGTACTGCCATTATGTTGAGTACTTGAGTTGAGTTGTGACTTGTGAGTTGTGTGTTTTGTGACTTTATGATGACTATTGGTGTTGGATGTGACTTTGGGTTGTACGTAACTACTTGTTATTAACTTATTGTATCATTGTGATTGTTGTTTGTGAATTGTTATGTGATATGTTGGCTTTGGAATATCATTTATGGAGTTATTTGACATTTAGACCTTTTTAGTTTAATTTTCATTCTTGTATAAATGATTAAATGTATACATATGCTTTGTTTTTGCATATTTTAGGCTTGTTAGGTATATTTTAACCTCATTCCTCATTTAAACCCTTAAAAAACAAAGAAAACGAATCATAAATCCAATTTCTACAACCTGGCGAAATATTTCCCCAGGCTGGCAAAATTTTACACCATCCCGGAAAGAATGAAAATGGTTTTAGAAGGCATTCAGAAGCTCGACAGAATTGAAGTGATCTGAATCTTGGGTAGTGGTTAGAGGGAGTGTAGAAGGAAGTTCAAAAAGGAATTAGAGGAGATTCTGAAGAAGGAGGAGGTGAGTTGGAGACAAAAGTAAAAGGCATTGTTGTTAAAAGATGGGGATGGGAATACAAAAGTTTTTAAATTAATGGCAAGTTTTAGAAGGAAAAAGAATGATATAGTGATGTTGGAAAGAAATCGAGTTTTAACTGAAGATCAGAACGAAATTGAAAAGGAAGTATCTGATTATTTCTCCAAGCTTTACACCTCGGAGCATAAATTCAGATTTGATTTGGGGACTTTGGAGGAAGCCAGGATGGATGATATCTAAATGAGAGATATAGAAAAAGATTTTGAGGAAGAAGTAAATAAGGCAATCTGGGAAACGGACAGCAGTAAAACCCGGGTTCCGATGGATTTTCGATGGTATTTTATAAGGTGTTGAGAAGTAATCAAAAAGGACTTAATGAGAGTGTTCAAAGAATTCCATGAGAGTGGGGTGATAAATAAAGCTACCAATGCCACCTTTCTTGTGTTAATCCCCTAGGTAAAAGGGGCCGACCCATAAGCTTAGTGACTAGCGCGCATAAGATTATTGTGAAAGTTAGTTGGACAAGTGGTCTCTAAGAATCAATCTGCATTCATCCAAGGTAGACAAACCATGGATAGTATCTTAATTGCCAATGAATGTATTGAGGAAAAAGTCAGGATCAAGGAACCGGGATTCTCAAAGCAGATTTGAAGAAAGCAAACAATAGGGTGGAATGGGACTTTTTGGTGTCAGTGCTTAGATGGAAGGGTTTTTCGGAAATATGGTGTAAATGGCTTAGAGGGTGTATTAGAAATATCTAGTTCTCATTTTGTCTTAATGGTGGAATCACAAGCCTTCTTCCCTCTTCTTGAGGGTTGCGTCAGGGGGATCCTCTATCTCCTCTCCTTTTTACCCTTGTTAGTGATGTCCTAAGTAGCTTCCTTAGGAAGGCAAAAGAGTTAGGAAAGATTGGTGGCTTCATTGTAAGCAGAGAGGGTCTCTCATTTGCAATTTGCTGATGAAACCATCTTCTTTTTGAAGGCTGATAGCAGTAATGTGTTCTGGATCAAATGCATTCTTAGATGCTTTGAGATGATTTCGGGACTTAAAGTGAATTTGGGCAAGAGTAGTTTGCATGGTATAAATGTGGAGGAAAAAATGCTTGAGAATAGTGCTAGTTTTTTGGGATGTGGATTGGGAGAGTGGCCAATGACGTATTTGGGCTTATCAATGAATGGAAATCATAGGGGGAATCAATTCTGGAACCAAGTTGTGGATAAGATGGAGAAGAAGTTGGCCACAAGGAAGAGAAACTACCTATCACTTGGAGGACAAATTACATTGATTCAGGCCTCTTTAGGAAACCTTCCTACGTATTTTATGTCCATGTTTAAGGTGCCCAAGTCGGCCAGCGACAGATTAGAGAAACTTCAGAGGGATTTTTTGTGGGAAAGAGGTGCGAGGGGGAAGAAAAAGGACCATCTATTGAAATGGGAGGAAGTTTGCAAAGACAAGGACCAAGGAGGACTTAATTTGGGTAATCTTCAGCTTAGAAACCGTGCTTTATTGGGTAAGTGGCTTTGGAGGTTCGGTGTGGAGAGGGAGCCCCTGTGGAGAACCATCATTGCTAACAAATACAAGACTCATGCAAATGGTTGGGACTTTAACCATGAGGCTAGAATCAAAATTGTGAGTCCGTGGAGGGCTATATCGGACTTATTTCTCATCTTCTTATATTTTATGTTGGTTCTGGTCAGTCCATTAGATTTGGGTTGGATTTGTGGTGGGGTGAGACTCCCCTTGCTTCTCGTTTCCCTAGAGTGTTTCACATTTGTCCTCATAAGGAGTCACTTATTTCTTTGGTTTTAAGCTGGTCCAGTTCTGGTCTCTCTTGGAACCTCCCTCTCATCAGGGATCCAAGATCTTTTGAAATTGATGAATTGGCTTCTTCGTTTGAGTACCTAAATAACACTGTTACTGCTGAAGCTTTCAATGATACTAGGGTTTGGTCTTTGGATCCTAATGGGGTCTTTTCCACAAAATCCTTCTGCAAAGCATTGTCTCCTTGTGATCCCCATCCTCCCCCTTTCTCTAGCTCTGTGTTTTGGGGTGCCAGGGTTCCTCCTAGAGTCAAAGCTTTTGTACGGATTACCCTTCTTTATCGGATAAACACTGCAAACATGCTTTAGAAAAGGAGACCCTTAATGGTCGTATCCCCTCAGGTTTGTCCTTTGTGTCTGAGGTCAGGCGAGTCGGTGGATCATTTGTTCATAAGGTGTGAGTGGGTTGATCAGATTTGGAGGCGTCTAATTTTTTTGGCCGCTATGGACTAGGTGGGTGGGACCGAGCGCAGTTAGAGACATGATGAATCAATGGTGTTTCCCATCCCTTGGGATATGGGGACAGATTATGTATAGAGTGATCCTATTTATGGGGAGAGAGAAACAACAAAATATTTGAGGACAAATTCTATAGGCCAAGTGCTATTTTTGACTCCATTCTGAGCTTGGCTGCATCTTGGGTGAGCATTCTTCTGGAGTCCTGAGACATATCGTGGCCTGACATTCTTAGATGCTGGGGACAGTGGTTTCTATGTAGTTTGTGGTGCTTCTGATTCGGAATTCTAGCCTATGCGGTGTCGCTAGTGTTGGTGTTTAGTGGTTTTTCTGTATTTTTTTCTGGCATTTCTGCTTTTTGCTTTCTTTTGTTCCCCTCCTTGGGGAACTCTTTGTTGTGTTTGTTTGGCAGCTCTGTATTTGTTCCTACTTTCTCTTTTAATGAAATCCTTATGTTATTGATCAAAAAATAATAATCATTGGGGAAGTTTGCCAACAAATTGCCACAACATGACCCTTGATGGCTAGCGGGTTGATGCAGACGATCTCAAACTTAGATAGCTGTATTGCTGCCCTGCTGAACAGGCTTGGTCGTGACAATAGCAATCTTACCGAGTCCAATCTTGTGATGAGCTGTACCGAGTGTGCCAACCAATAATGCCTCAATTTCTAAGAGGTGTATATCAACGAGACGCGGATCCTCTATGATGAACACGTCGTGTGATGGGCGTGTTATAAGAGACAACCCCGAGGGAAAAATGGTAATTTTGCCCTCATAAAGCATGTCAGATGACTCGGGACTGTCACTCATCACACGCCCATCACACGGCGTGTTCATCACAGAGGATCCACATTCATATCAACGTTATGCATTGTCTCTCAACTCGTTGGGACCGTAGCTCGGCTCCATGCAGAACACAACTCATTTAGTAGATCGATCTTTCATTTCCGCCATCGTCATCTTAAGCAAGAAGGGCGCCAATTGCCGAATCCGTAGATGCAATATACAACCGCAAGGGACAGCCTAAGAACGGCGTCATCATAGTATGTGGCGAAACCAACAACTTTTGTATCTGGCGGAATGTTGTCTCACATTGGTTCGCATACGGCACATCTTTCTTCAACAAACTTGTCAAAGGAACAGTATGTTAAGCAAGGCCCAGCAAGAAACGTCTGATATATAATACCTTGCAGAGGAACTGTTTCAACTCTTTGACATTGGATGGTGCCACTAGATTTCAAACCTCTTCGGCCTTCATTGGATCGAAGTCTATTCCATGCGATGAACAACAAAGCCCAGAAACTTGTCGAATGATACGTCGAAGGCACACTTCAACGAGTTCATCTTCAACTTGAATAATCGACATCGTTCGAACACTTTCTTTAAATTTGTCATATGATTTGCCTTATGTTCGGTTTTAAAGACCAAGTCATCCACATAGTCTTCGACCTCTCGGTACATCATGCCGTGGAATATGGTCGTCATCGCCCTTTCGTGACACCATCTTTACCCCGAATGGCATGACTGTATAGTAGAAGTTGCCAGGCAGAACGCCGTCTTCTCTGTGTCGCCCGGTGCCATCTTTATCTAATTGTAATCGCTAAAGCCGTCCATAAAATAGAACATGTCGTGTCTGGTAGTGAAGTCTATCCAATAAATCTATGTTCAGCAAGGGAAACTCATCTTTGGGGCAAACCTTGTTCATATCTCTGACATTGTATCTGGACATTTTTCTTCCTGACCGGAACTATGTTGACAAGCCAAGTCGGATGCTGAATCCGCTTGATGAATCCGGTGTCGAGCAATTTTTCGATCTTTCCTTTTATTTTTTAGCTCGACATCATGATGGAATGTTCTTGGTGATTGCTTGACTGGCTTATCTACGGAAGCTATGTTCAACTTGTGAGTGACTAATGCCAGTTCAAGGTCTAGCATCTCAGAATAGTCCCAGGAAAAAACATCCCTGTATTCATGTAGTAACTCAATTAACCTTGCTTTCTCATCGGCGCTGAGGTTTGAACATATGGAAATCAACCTCAGTTGTTTGTCAATCCCTAGGTTCACTTTTCTAGGACTTCATTGGCAAGTTGGCTTGTATATTGCATGCATGGCGGAGCTTCTTTGATTTCTTCTTCGGTACCTTGACAGTCACCTTCCTAGGGTGGGACCGGCCACTCGGCCCCAATGACGATAGGAGGCCCCGCACACCGTCAAAAACGATTTACATAGCGTCTGGCAAGCATTCGGACACGGATGAATCTCTTCTTGGAGGATGGTGATGCTTCATTGTCATCCTTCTCCCATAAACGAGTAGCCTTTTGCCTTCTCCTTGAACATTGTGGCTCGGCAATGGGCTCTTGCTCTTTCTGCATGTCTTCCCATTTGGACAAAGGAATGGCCCGAATGGGTGCTAGTGTAACTGCTTCTTGTTCGTCGGGCAGAAAATATTCGGAACTGGCAAAATGACTTTCGTCTGCACTGAACGGATTGAGTGTAGCCAGAATCTGTACCTCTTTTCTCTTCCATTCACCTTTGACACATTGGTGATATGTGGACGTTACAAGGCAAAACTTGTGAATCCAAGGTCGGCCTAGGAGCACATGGTGGGTAGTATGTACATCAATGACGTGGAGGCGAGAGTGTGCCTTGAACGGTCCGACCTCCAATAAAGCATTGATGTAACCAATAGTAGACGTGCCAAGGTTGGTAGAGTCTTTCACTTCAATCAGGTACCTCTTGATCTTTGACATCGGAAAGTGTGCGGCTTTCATGATGCTCAACGGAATCAAATTGACAGACGAACCCGAATCGACAAAAGCTCGGCGAATCTCAATGCCATTAAGCTTCGCCGTCACATATAATGGCATGTTGTGCTCTTCGGCATCTGTCATATCTTCTGGGCCAAAAGTGATAAGTGGTGCAAGCCTTCGATCAGCAGTGTTGTGACAAGTATTCTGATCTTTGGCTGCCAAAGCTATCAAAACCTTGGTAGCCTAGTTGCGTGCTCCTTCTGTGAATCCCATCTCATCAAAGAAGTTACGAAACTTACTTGAACTCTAGAAATGGTTGACTGACTGATCTGGCAAAACATACTATGGCAAAGATATATGACAACCTCGTTGCCAATCTTCGTGCTCGAACTCCCGCATGTGGGCTCAGACAATTTCAACTACTGCACTCATCCCATTGTGCATGGGAAGTTGATTTGTATGGACTTCGGTACCTGGTAGATCCAGCTAGCCGACATTGACACAAATGTTGAAAACCTGCCGAAGTGACCAACACTCGGTCGTAGGATGACCAACATTGCGGTGGAATTTGCAGTAGTTCTCATGAGATTTGTCTGCCTCGGTCAGCACGACAGAGACTTCTGGCAAACGAATAGACTTGTCGGCTATCCATTCGTCGATGATCCTTTCAACTTGACCCAAACAACAAGGAAATGGAGGATCCTCTTACTTTCCTTTCTCTGGTGGAGATGAAGCAACGTTGATTGTGCGCTTCTTCTCAACAGACTGAGCCATCAAAGTAGTAGCTCTCTTCTCTTATTTCTCTCTTTTGGGCTTGTCAAGCCCCTTTACCCACAACGTCGTACGATGAGCGTCCACAAGGAGCCGAGTAAAGTTTCTGATGCTGAGGTTTTCAATGTGTATAAAGTAATCACGTACCATGACACTGATGCATAGTTGAACTAACCTCTCTTCGCTAATCGGTTCATGGCAGTCAAGGCGATGGCGTGAAAACGCTTGACGTGCTCGACGATCCCTTCACTCGACTTTTGCTACTCCTTGCTCAGGTGAACAAGGGTGATTCTCTCTTCTACAAGGAAGAACTTCCTCGAAAATATTCATACCATCTCCTCCCATGTATGGACAGAATTCGGCGGAAGGTTGGAATACCATGTATATGCCTATCCAACAAGGATTTGGAGAACTCACGGATCCGCAGCTCCTTGTCTATGGCATACGCACCAAGAAAATCCATAAAACGGATGACATGCTCTTTGGCGCTTCCGATCTTTCCATTGTACTTGACGAACTTTGGTGGTAAGTAACCCTTAGGATAGGGCCTCTTCAAGATGTCTTCCGAATAAGGACGGAAATCACAGTCGGCATCATTGTCTGGTAACAACACCTTTTTCACGCCATAGAAGAGCGTTGACATCGGCAAGCGTCATGTATCCGTCTGCATTCGGCGGTTCCGAGTTGATGATCAGATCAACTCCTTTGCATGGCTGCTCTTGCACTTCTTCGACAACTACGGGTGGTGGCGGAGCTTAACAAGCTGTAGCAATGCTCGCCAAGGCCTCGACAACGCAATTGTTCATCTCGTGGAATGTCGTCATAATCTGGTAGAGATCGGCAGCGGGATGCACTTCGCCGATCGCAGGCTCGGTTGGGGCACGAGATTGTGACTCAGCCACACCTTCGTTTTCGGCCGCCAGCATGTTCGGCGGTTGGGGCTCCTCCAGAGCGTTAGAGCCAGTAAGAACACATTTTCTTCTAGCCATTTCTGAAGGAAAAGAACTTGGTGAAGAAAATTTTCAATATTCAGCTTTGGCAAAATCTGGGACAAAAGTGCCGAAAACTTAACGAAACTTAGCGAAAATCAAGTATGAGAACGCCAAGCATCAGCTCTCTCAAAATTTGGCAGAAAATGATCTAACTCCCCAGTAGAGTCGCCATTTAATGTAGGTGGGATTTTTGGTGAACACTATCCACGTAGACGAGGATGCTCGCGTGACCACCCATGTATCTCAGGATCGAGATAGCTAGATCCGACCCAAGCCTAAACCGCTATGATACAGCCGTTCCCAAGATGTTTATTTCTGCCAGAGATGGGGGAGCGGGTCGAGATGGCGTGAAAGGTAGGCTACGGCTACGATATGATGAAGGAAGGTGCTCAAGAACAGATGGATACCGCCTTATGAGTTGCCTCCAAAGTCCTCTCGACTGCTTTCTCTCTCAATATCTCAAGTATGTCGGAGATTCGCTGAAAATCTCTGAAGTGTGGAGCTAAGTGTAGAGTGCCAAGAGAATTCGACAGTCTCCTCACTCTTACTTGGAGCCTTTTTTGTTCACCCATGTGCCTTAACCCTCCTAGGCCTTATATTGGCCAAGAGGATCTCTAGGATGGTGACAACCATCCTCCTCACTTGTAACCACAACCCCATAACTCCTCATAAAATGGTAACTCCCCATATTAATGCAACCGCCAAGTTAATGGGTGTGCTCTAATGGTCAAGTAACTATCATACTCTTATAGTATCACCTCATTAATAACACTCATACATGGCAACTCACAAGACCATATCTTATCGTCACTCGATTTTGTCAAACCGCAGGTTAGCGTGCCGAGTTCGGCTCAGCCGCCAACGATACCCATGCCCATATCTGCCACACCTTAAGGACACTGGAAAACCCCTTAGATTGGCTCTCACCCAAGACAGAGTTCTCTCCGACAAACTCCTACAAATCAAATAATCAGTCAGTACATAATCAATTATCCATAAGTTTGATCGTGTCGTGCTAGGCACAATCCTTAGTTCGGTCAACTCATTCTATGTCGGGGATTCTTACATGCGAATGCCAAACTTTGTCGGACCTCAAACTACCAAAAACGGATCCCGGCACGAACAAACTCCCTCGTGCCGGGGTTCTCTCTTGCCCAGAACCCGAGAAAACGATTGGCAAAAAAGTAAGCTCGAGAACCCACTATGCCAGGGTCGGTCTTTGCCCCCAGCAGACTGAACGCCCTGGTATTTTTGCCTGGGGGTCCCTTGCCGGGGCCTCGGCAAGGTGGGCGCCCAAGCATAGGCAAATACGCTTGGGCTCACCCTTGTCAGGGCCAGCCGAGTACTTTGCCTATTTGCCAAAGTACCCGCCAATCCCGACTTCAGCTCGGCTAATACCTAGGGCAACTCTCAATCTCACACATTGTCACAAGGCACAATCAGGGTTTGCCGAAGGGCTCGACACACCAAAACAGCTCGGCTAAGTCTCGGGATTTGCCAATGATTCAATAGTCTTGTCTCGTGATGAATACAATAAGCTGGTAAAGAACATACAGACTTCTTCTTCTACGATTACTGCTACACCTTCTCATTTAGGTACTCCTACATTCTTTACCTCTGAGCCTATTTCCCCCTGGGTCATTGACTCAGGTGCTTCTACACACATGACTAGTGAGTCTACAATTTTCTCAACCTTCAATAAATCTCCTAGTAGTCCTTCAGTCATTCTTGCTGATGGTTCAACCCAAACTGTTATGGGTCGCGAAGTTGTTCACCTAACCCCCTCACCTCCCTTGTCATATCTTCTTTATGTTCCCAAATTTCCAGTCAGTCTTTTATATGTACGTCAACTCACTCGTTCACTCAACTGTTTCATAACCTTCTATCATTCTTTCTGTATATTTCAAGATCTCCAGACGAAGAAGACGATTGGTGGAGGGCGGAGTCAGAAGGCTTATACTATCTTGATAGTCATTCTCAGCAAGTTGCAACAGCTCTTCATTCTGATGTCTCACCTCTCCAATGGCATTCTCATTTAGATCATCCATCGCTTCCAAAGCTCAAACAACTAGGTCCATCCCTTCAATCCATGTCTCACTTAGAGTGTGAAGCTTGTGAACTTGGGAAGCATCATAGGTCTGTTTTTAGTCCACGAGTCAAAAAAAGAAGTCTTCGTTTTTTCTTTATCATTCATTATGATCTTTGGGGTCCGTGTCATATGTCAAGTGTCTTTGGTTTTAGACATTTTATCTCCTTTGTGGATGATTATTCCCGAATGACTTGATTGTGCATGTTGAAAGATAGATCTAAAGTCCCATCTATTGTCAAATCATTCCATAAAGAAATAAAAGTTCAATTTGAATAAGACATTTGTGTGTTTCACACTGATAATGCCTTAGAATAGTGGAGAAATGATCTTACACTTTTTCTGCTCTAAAAATGGAATGATTTATCAAAGTTCTTGTATGCATACTTTTTTTATGGATAACATTGCAGAGCAGATATATATATATATATATATATGTGTGTGTGTGTGTGTGTGTGTGTGTGTGTGTGTGTG
>JAUPMG010051998.1:0-13855 GCA_031762675.1 Pachysandra terminalis | reverse complement strand
AAAATTTTATGGTTTAAAAACAAAAAAATGGGCCATGTTTGGATCTGCCGATCCCCAATCCGATACGGAGTTTAAACACTATGGCTTCTAGAAATACAGTATTGTAGCTGTTTTTTTTTCTTTTTCTTTTTCTTTTTCTCCCAGTCTATATATATTTAAACCAAGTCAGATGATGATTGGAACTCAATGAACCTTTGAGGAGTTTGGAAACCATGAGCTTTAGAACTTGATTCCTGAATTATGTACGTCGATAGATTAAGAACAATATCATTTATATTCTAAGTACTTATATATCTTGATTGAAACCCAGATGAGGTCTTCCCCAGCCACGGGGATAGTGTGGCAGCAACAGCATCTAACAGAAAACTAAAGGTACTTGCTTCAATTTAGGGTGGCAGATTTGTTACCAATGATTCTTTTGGCTTGATTTGGTGCAATACCTCCTTGCTTTTGTTCTTCATAGCAGGAGGAAAGCTCCAAGGAAATCACCGGAAAGAAGTGGAACGGGGACAATATGACCACGGAGGATTACCGCCTCACCGATTCAGTTCCAAGTTCAAGGGCTTCCATAAAGTCTGCACCAATAGAGCACGGCAGTCCCCTTATGCCTAATATTCCAAAGCCGACACCTCCAAGTCACCCTCAGCAGGATGCATCTCCTTAGCCTACTTAACCCATGAGATCCTATACGACCATTCCTGGTAACGACTGTGGTAAAATGGAACAGCATAGTAACTTAGTTTGATGGTTGTGTGTGCTATGTAGTGTCTTGTTTACTTATGTAAAGTTTGTGGTAGAAGTATCTGTGTGTGGGAGTCCAACATATGCAGCATATTCCTTGCCGTATGTTCTATGTATTTATTTCATCTTCCTTGTATGTAATTGTCAGTTGGCTTTTATGCATCCTTGTTTATGTGTTCCTATGACTTGTGTTTAGAACACTTCATTTGTCCCATTTTCTTGTTAATGCTTATAACCCATCTCTTAAATTTCTACTTATCTGCCATATATGCCATTTATCTGAAAAATGGCCACAGTAATAGCAAAAGAGATGCCATTATAGCAACCTTTAACTACTGGTGTATTGTTAGAACATCATACTTGAAAAAAAAAAAAAGAAAAGAAAAGAAAAACAAGCTTCCTTTTCTAATTTCTGTTGATATTCTGAAATTTGTTTTTGTAATTTTGGATTTTATAATTGCTCTTCAAATTTGGAGTATTTAGGCCATGTTTGGTATTTCTTCCTAAAATGAGAAGTGATTCCTTCAGAATTGATTCTTATGAAGTGCTTTGTAAAAGCTGGTTCAGTTGAAAAGATAGCATTTGGTAAATCCCGATTTAAGAACTGCTTTTATGTTTAGAAGATAAGAATGGACAAAATAGCTATTACAAAATAATATCAGGAGAAAATAATCTCATTAAAAATGTCACTTAAGTGACTAAAATCATTCCTGCAAAAACAATATGGAGAAGCAGGAGTCGACTGTTTCAATGGAATCAGTGCCTCAAGAATCACTTCCAAAGCCCAAAGAAGCTTTGTCAAACACGTCCTTAATATCTTCTTTTAGTTGTGATATAAATTTCTCTTATAGTTTTATTGAATCTATTAATCCTTCTAGTATTTTAATATGAGGATTTTTTATAATTTCAAATTTCATTTGAGTATTATCAATATTAGTAGTTATTCTTGATTGATCTACGAAAATGTATTAAATATTTTAATACGAGGGTATTTTATAAATTAAAATTTTATTGGGATATTATCAATAATATTAGTAGTTATTCTTGATTGATCTACTGAAGAAAAAGTTTTATAATTTAACTGAAGATTTGATGAGACAGGTTTCATGTTGTGGATCCCAATCAATGGGGATAAGGCATTATGAAGACATGAACACTCTGAAAAGTATCAGTTAATAAATGTTGGAGATTATTAGTTATGCATGCTTTAAAGAACAAGATCAGTTTCTCTATCTTTCTATTTAGTACTCAACTGAGGTTTACCATTAAAGAAGAATGTGCAGTTATCTATTGCACCAACCTCCTCAGCCTGAATTCACATCATAAGATTTCTTTTCCCTTTGGGCTAATCTCATTACACTTTTTTGATTTCTTTTCTTACTTGAACAAGTTCCTTTCTATCATTCAAAATACAAGTACTTGAAACTCTCATCAATACACATCTCACCAGTTTGCAATTTTTCTAGCTATAGAGAGGACTGGGTCCTAATTGTTTAGGGTCCAGACAGAATCATTCTTCTGAGTTTTATAATCACTTCCAATGTGGACTACCCCAATGCTTATTTAGCAAAACATTATTTAGTGGGTGTTACTTTAAGATCAATTATAATATCAAGTGTCAGTTAAGTCATAAGGTTCATTATCATCATTTGCTAATAAACTATAGCTTAACTGAATGGAGCTCTGATTAAGTTATTTCACAAACTGAGTTCTAAGGCTCTCTGTTATCCGTCAGCTCGGGCTCGTTTGCTTTCATAGATCTGTGCATTTATTAGTTTATCCATTTATTCTTCAGATAGATACAAGTAGAACTGCTAATGGTTCAGGAAAATCACTTCCAAAGTCTCTGCTCATCATACTTTAGAGCTCGTCTATTATAATTACCGAATTCTTAAACCAATTACACAAAAAGGCAAGGATTTTTGCCACGTGACTACTATCCTACACTATTATTACAGATTATCGCAGTGTACTTCATCCAAAATTCAGGCTCTCTTAATATTTCGCTAACGTAATTAGGAGGACTAAGGGGAGGATTAGTAATGCCATATATTGAACAGGGTATGTTATGGAATTTCAGATCTAAAATGGGTTTAGTCCAGTAAAGATTGCCGCCCAAGTCCTTAAATCCTCCAGAACAGATCCCACTCAAGCCAAGCCTGAATTTGTCCATGAATGATCCAGATTTGATCAATTTAAACACCATATTATAATTATATAGTGTAATACACCAATACTCTTAAAAAAATTGGGCTTTGGATCAGCCGATCCCCGATCTGATACCGAGTTTAAACTCTATAAATGGTATTAAAAACAAAGTAGATAGTATAATATTGGAGGAAGAAGTGGGACCCATAGAGATAAGATAGGATTTATACTAAGCACCCGTTGAAAGCAAGGGAAATAGAGTTGGAGAGAGACGGAATGCGACGGGGCATCCTAGAAATAAGAAAGGGAGGTCATAGCTTAGCTTAGCTTGCACATCTACTCCAATGCTTTGAGAACTCCAGTTCCTCTGAGGAGATTCAGCTCATCTCCTTCATGCCTTTGCTCTGCACCTCAGGTAATTAATTATACCACCATTTGCAATCACACCATCTTATATTGTCTTATATTTCATATATGTGTGTGTGCATATACATATGTCTTGATCTGTCATACGTTTTAAAATGGTAAGCTTCTCTTGTGTTATATAATTTGCGTCTTGTAGCCAACCTTGAAGAGTAGAGCAGTAGTAGGTGGGGAAGGCAAATGTGGACTTGCTTGATGTTTCACCGATCATGATCACTCTGAATTAATAGTTCCTTGCTTATTATCATCAGTAGAACCAGATCTCTATTTGGAGCTCCAAGTTTTTCGCTTCGGTATCTGGTAATTTTTGCATATAATGGAAACTCTTGGCATCACCTTATGTTTTCTTCTTTCATTTGGTTTCTTTCTTGTTTAAGAGGAAGAAATGAACTCAAAAGGGGGAAGGAAGCTATCCTTTTCTACATTGACAAGTTTGTTTGCCTTTGATTATTCTTCAAGTTAATGAAGTTTAACATTATAATTTTTTATTGTAAATTAATATATGAAAATTTTCTTAAATCTTTATTGTTATCTTTTAAATCATTTTTCGTCTGTTTCATTAAACATAAATAAAATAGACCAAATTACAAATGACCCTAAGCCTTATGCTTTAAAACAGAGGGGCACAAAAGTCTTTTGGTATACCAGAAAATGCCCCTAAAACAAATTAGATTAATTTTAGGGTATTCCTATTGCAAGACTAGTTTTGGTTGCTTCCAGAGAAGCTTTTATTTTTTTATTACAGATTTATTATGCTCTAAAGGAGAAACCAAACTTGCTCTACTTCAATTTTAAGTGTCAACTGTCAATGTAGTTAACGTAACGTCTCTCCGAAGATTCACATAACCCAACCTCTCTCTCTTTCTTCTATTTATTATTTACGACATTTATGCTCCAAATCTCACTTAATAACTACCCACTTGGCTTTCGTCCCGGCGTATGTTCTCGCCGGAAAAGCGTAACGGCCGTTCGTCTACCCCTTTCTCTCTCTAAAACACACATCTCACACTCAGTCAGAACTCACTTGTCTTTGCAACTCTCTCTATATCTCTCTCTCTTCTAGCTTCAGAAAGCAGCGAAAAACAGACCTAGAAATAGTCTTTTTAATATTAAGTTATGTACGTGTTGAATCCCCCAAAATCCAATTCCTGGTTCTTGAGGTCATCAGGGGTTCCTTAGTTTTTCCTATTTGCAGGTTTTGCAGATGGAGAAGAGTATGGTTGCTGAGTAATTTGGTTCTGATTTTTCTTCTGCTGTGAGAGATGTGATGAGAAGAGTTTCTTAATCTGATGTTGTTTGATGATGGTGGCTGCCATTTCCGCCGCAGCTTCAACTGATCCCCCAAACCCCAAAACCTCATCACAAGATTCGACTCATCAGAACCCATCAAGACCTCCTCTTCTACCTTCTGAAAGAGACAATGGCGTCGGTTCTCGAAGACCTAAATCCAGAGAAGTCACTTCTAGGTATATGTCCCCTTCCACTTCCACTTCAACTTCCAGTACCTCTTCTTCTAGACGATTCCCATCCCCTCTCGTGTCGCGACCGGCGACGCCATCAGCGATCCAACGGTCGCAATCGGCGGAGAGAAGGCGTCCCGTGACTCCTCGACCTACAACGCCTCTCCCCAATTCTAGACCGGGTTATGCAGGCGACGTATCGGTGGCGGCAAAGATGTTGTTCACTTCGACGAGGAGTTTATCGGTTTCTTTTCAAGGGGAATCGTTTTCGCTTCCGATTAGTAAGACGAAGGCAGCTCCTTCCCCAAATTTGAGCAATGCAAGGAAGGGTACACCGGAGCGGCGGAGGACGACGCCGGTGAGAGGGAAGGTTGATGGGGGTGGAGGAGGAGGAGATCAGATAGAGAACTCGAAACCAATTGATCAGCATCGTTGGCCAGGAAGAACCCGGCAAGCAAATCCACTTACCAGAAGCATGGATTTTACTAGTGAGAAGAAGAAACTGGTTGGATCTGGGAATGTAGTTAGGGCTTTGCAACAATCTATGATTGATGAGAGCAGAAGGGCATCGTTTGATGGCAGATTACATTCAGATTCCTGCAATGCCGAGTTGGTAAAGGCAGTTCAGGTTGCAATCGATGCCAATTCAGCTTCCGATCTCACGGCATCTGATACAGAGAGTGTTTCTTCCGGCAGCAATTCAGGAGTACAGGAAAGTTCCGGCATTGCTCGAGGTCGGAATGGGCCTCGCGGTATCAGTGTGCCGGCAAGGTTTTGGCAGGAAACAAACAGCCGGTTGCGACGTTTGCAAGAGCCAGGTTTGCCATTGTCCAGAACAACAGCACCACCAAAACAGCTTATTCAATCAAAGAGAGGATTAAGTGATAGTCCAATTTCGTCTCCCCGAACAGTCTCAACTGCCAGGGCATTGTCATCACCTCTCCGGGGACCTGTTAGACCTGCATCACCGAGTAAGCTCTTGACATCTTCGACGTCTTCTCCATCTAGAGGAATGCCCAGTCCTTCTAAGGTGAGGAATGCTATAACAGGCACATTGAGGAGTAGCCATCCAATCAATACACCTTCGATTCTCAGTTGTGCTTCTGACATCCGAAGAGGGAAGATGGGGGAGACTCAGGTTGTTGATGCACATTTGTTGAGGCTTCTGTATAACCGGCACTTGCAATGGCGGTTTGTGAATGCAAGAGCAGATTCTGCCATGTTAATGCAGAGACTGACTGCAGAGGTACTGCTCTTTGAATTTGCTTCTCACTGTATAGAATATATTGATATCTATTTTTTTTTTCTTCTACTATTAATTGATGCGCCATGAATTTTTTTCTTTTTTTGGTTTAACGTAATCTGCAATTAAGTAAATATGTCTCCACTTTGTTTATCAATTTGTTTTTGTGTATTTCTTGAATGCTCCTCTGCATACTCAATGATTGAGTTGCACTTGATTGCAAGAAATTTTCATTGTGCTATATTTTGTCAGCAGAGTATAATCAAAATTAAAAAACAAATGATTTTATTTGAGAGCTTATGGGGCAACTGCACTCCACGTTGCTCCCAAAGAATGGGAAATGGCAAATATACAAGGAAACTTTTTATTAGGTCTTATTAGGAAAAAGATGCCTTAAATTTTTAGTGGTTGAGAAATGCTTTGTGACTTCTAATTTTCTTCTTATGAAGATCTTTCATGTGTAGAAAAGACATTGTCATTGTGTATGTATGTTGCAAATGTTGTTTATCAAGATCTTTTTTTTTTTTTTTCCATTCCAAAAAAAAAAAGATCAGGATGACTGTATAAGAGCTGAGCTTGTTCGGGGGAGTATCGATTTCATGATTCAAGAAACACTTGATTAACAATTGCTTTAAATGCATCACAGCAGATCAGAAAAACCGAGCGTGAGCTCAATAATTAGGCTTGCATGGTGAGTCCCAGCTTTAAAAAAGCTCATTTACTTAATGAGCTTGAGCCGAGCTTAGGTGGGTTTGGCTTATCTCATGCAAGCTGAGCATGAGCTCAATATTTAAGCTCGCATGCCAAGCCCAAGCTTTAAGAGTAGCTCATTTTCTTAATGAGCCTGAGCCGAGCTTTGGTGGGCTCAACTCGCTTATCTTATTATGAAATATATTTATAATTTTGTATTTAAATTAATATTATTAAATTGTGAAAACAAACTTTTGTATCTTGTATTTTTTTTATTCTTTTTTATTGTTATGTATGTCCAATTCATGGATTTCATAGATGTATAATTAATAGGCTTTGGACTTATCTGGCCCAATAACATTATTGGACCAAGCCGAGCATGAGCCCAAAAAATTTTAACGAGCATGAGCCTTGCTCAAGATTTACGAGCTCGAGTTGCTTGGCTTGTTTACAACTAATCACAATCAAGTTTCTTCACTTTTGGGAATTTCCAATCTAAATGTCTACTTGCTGTTCCACATGAGCTCACATCAGCTACCCAGTTTCAGCCCCAAGCCTATTGTTCATATGGCAAAAAAATTAATCCGATGTTTTTCTTGTTGAAACAGTAAGAAAAATTGAAGAAACTTGACCACTACAATCACACATGAAATAATTCAATTTCAATACACAAGTATTAAAGAAATTTAGATGGGTTAAAATGTTGTATTTGGCCTATCCAAAGGCTCACATGTTAGGTAAATAGTCTAGATTGGCCACAACATCTTTCCATGTGACTGAAAAAATCGGGTCTCACAGAAAATTTAAGCTATTGAGACATACCACAAAGCCTTTTACATATATTTATTGAACAATAATAAGAAGATTTGACCATGGAATAATCTCATTGAGAAAATTCCTAGGCTTCTGTTGTTGATCTCTAGTTCCTCTGATACTTATAGTATACAACAATATCAACAATAATAACCAAAACAAAATGGTTTTATCCCAACTAGTTGAGGTTGATAACACAAAACTTATTCCACTATCCAATTCTGTCAAAAACCATATCTTCAGTCAGGTCATGTGCGTTTAAATCATTTTGGACTAACTCCATCCATGTCCTTTTTGGTCTCCCTTTCGGCCTTTTTGATCCTTGAATATGCACCCCCTCATCTTCTAACATGCGCCTTCCTAGGTCTCTGTTAAACATGGCCAAACCTTCTTAACCCACCTCCTATATTGGTTTACTCGTGTATAAGTCTCCTTAAATTTGCATTCAAAATTGATTATGTTACAAGTTCATAGCCATATATAACTCCGATCAAGTTATTTTCAAACAATGTTGTGGGAATCAAGCTGAATAGTAAAATCATAAGTCATGGGATTGATTCAAATCTTGTCGAAGCATAAGATTCAAATATATATATAAGAAAAATATATAAAAAAATGTATAAAAAATAAAAAACTGTCTGTCACAACCCATTTACAATCAAACATATAAAATCGCAAATTTTGCTTTATAATCCACAAAACATGGATATCGCACCCATACCGGGCAACATTCATCCATTCCATTGTTAAGATAAAGTTTTTCAAGACCCCAAAAGGTTATATAATTATGTGATCTTAAATAATACATCTAGAAGTTCTTTGAAATTTTTATAGGACAGAGAGAGGGAGAGAATTGTGCGGTTCACAATTCGAATCCTATGATTCGAATTTGAGTTCTATGATTTTTTATTCTTTTACGATTCAAGGCAGGGATTCGAATTGTTTTAATTCGTGAATTGTATGATTTTGAATACACTGTTCAAAGTTAAAGATATTCCTACAGGTGTCCTGGATTTGTATGTCTAGTACGTCATGTATTTGGCAGTGTTCGTAAGTGTTAATAATGCCTTGGCATTGATTGTTACTTGTTAAGTTTCCATATTGGCATCGGTTGTTTCTTATTCTGTATTTAGATGAATTACTCATGCTGCTTGTTTGATTACCATTATCAAATCTTAGAGGATTCTTCATTTAAATGTTTTTTTCATTGTACCAGAAGAACCTTTTTAATGCATGGGTGACTACTGCGGAACTGCGTGATTCTGTCAAGGTTAAAAGAATGAGGTTACAGTTGTTGAGGCAAAATCTGAAATTAACTTCTATCCTTAAGGGAGAGGTAAGATTTATGGCTTCATTCAGTTTATATCTTTCTAAAAGATCTTTTACTTTCTATGAATAGTTCACTAGAAATTCTTCAATTTTGTTTGGGACAAGGTATTGATCAATGTTATTTTGAATGATTTGATTTTCATTTGATATTATCATCTTTGACCTGCATTTGGAATAAATTTAAACAGAAAATATAGAAATGGTCCTGACATAGTATTAGTGCTAAAGTCCTGCTGTTCTGGTTCATGGAAGCACATTCAATGTAGAATGATATTTCTTGAATTCTTATTAGGTAATTTATGTAGGATTAGTGCAAGTAATCTCTCTAACAGATGCAGTCATAGTGTAAAGGATCGGCCGATCCAGGTCTGGATTGGCCGATCCAACGCGGGATTGGCCAGGGACGAGCCGCGATCCCAAAAAATATTGAAAAAATGATGACTCGGGCCGATTCTGTGACGGATCGGCCGATCCGTCACGGAATTGGCGAGTCAGACTGGACAATCCAAACTGGATCGTCCGTCCTACATCTTTAATAAAATAAAAATACTGATAAACTGAAGAGAGAGGGATTCTTACCGCTTAAAGATGAAACTATATATATTTTCGTCTCTGTCTCTGTTGTGCAAAAAGCTTAGAGAAAGCTTGAAAAATGGCGGACGCAGGAACTGCAAACCGCATTGACATCTTGTTGGCAATTCTGCTACCTCCTCTTGGGATGTTTATTAAGTTCGGATGCCAGGTCGGTCATATTTCTGTGCTCCGGATCTGAAAATTCTTTTGCCGTCCCATGCGGCTTCTCAATTTATTTTTTTATTTTTTTATTTTTTTTATTTTCCGGATCATGATTTTGTCTTTCTTTCTCAAGTGAACTTCAACTTGAAACCCTCCAGAAAGATCTCAATCTCGATCTTAACGTAAAAGGAAAGAATCATACATAAAATATCCTTTATTTGCTTGTTTTAAGCTTTAATTTGTTATGTGCCAGGTGTAGATGGGAAGACGGGGTAAAGGGGATGGGCATTATTCAGATTGTCTAATCCACGGTTGGATCGGCGATCCAACTCGGTTTTGAACTGGAACGATCCCTGATCCAAAACCGATCGTTTACCCTATGGATGCAGTAATAATATAAATAAATCTCTTTTAGATCTCAAATCTAACATGCCATGAGTGAGCCATGAGTAATAGTTGGTTTCTGAACAAACTCGATTGGATAACACCATGGTGGAGTTAGAGAAGGTGTTACACAACCTTGGTAAAGTTTTTAACACATTTTGGATGTGTACTACAACTTGAAGCCGGATCGAAGTGAGAGATCTAACATCAAGGAGTTACAAGCATGTTGTTGCTTATATTATTGTCTGGTTGGAACTGGAAGGAAGGAGTTACTGAATTAAGAATGCGTTATTGTGTACGTATTCCCCTTGATGACAGCATCTGATTCTTACAATATTGAGGAAGGGTTCGGTTTTAATAGCCTATTTGGTTAGGAAATTTGTGGTGGACCCTATCTCCATTTAAGGTGCTCAAGTGTGCACAAAAATGGAAAATTGTCACAGGGTTGCAGCCTGCAGGTGATAGCACCCCAAGTTCATCCTTGGAATTATTGAATCTCGTTGATTGAGGTCTTTCCATAAGAATATTTTCTCCTCTATATTGAAAAACAGGTGTCTGGGTTCATTTTTCTGATGCACTGTTATCTCCTATTTCTGGTCATAATAGCATCGGTTCCCCCCCACCCATGCATTTTCTTTTTAATATATATCTTTTTTAATGTAGGGAAATTTATCTGCTAATCGTAAGGTGCACCTGTATTTGCAGATTCTTCCCTATAATTTAGGCTCCCGTTCCCTCAAAATCTGGAAACCCCTAAATTCTTGTAAGCAAGTTGTCCACATTAAATACTAAATATAATGCTTTGGAAGTATTGCTTCAAGGTTTAGTTAAACTCCTTCAAAAATGTTACGATTCCTTTCCCTCCTTAATGCCCAACAAATAGCCGAAGGACAAAGGTTCCAAAGTAAGACTCTCCTCCCTCTGCCCCTACACCATAAGACTCCTTTGACATAGACCGGCATAATCTTTCTCAAAAAGAAGTCCCAAACCTGTTTAACAATGCTACAACGAACCAAGAGATGTGCTGATTCCCCCTCTGCCTTACACACAGAACACCTATTTGGAATCATCCAACTCCTACTAATTAAGTAATCCATAGTGAGAATTTTTTCCAATTCCTACTAATTAAGTAATCCATAGTGAGAGTTTTTTCCAACCCAGCAGTCCACATGAAAAAAGCTACTTTCGATGGAGTAGAGGAATTACATACCAGCTTAACCGGGCTTCCTCACGAACCTCCAGATTATAATGAAGCCAAAAATGAGCTGACTATAAACTTTCCTCCACTTCCCCACATCCAAGTCCTTGTTTCCCGCTCAACTCAAACCAGCTTAACCGGGCTCTTAGTCACTTACATTAAGACTTGTACTGTAAGTCTCATATGTTGACGTTTTAACTGTAGTGCTGCAAGATGATACTTACCAATGGGTTCACCGGTTGCATTACCTGATGAGATAGACAGAATTGGTATTTTATGAAAAAAATTAAAGAAGGGAGGGAAAATTTGAGACCGATCTTTGGTCTATTGGGTACAAATGAAAGAGCCTAAAATGAAGGGAAATTAGTGAGCATATTATGGGGATGGGAGAGAATTTTCCCTTTAATATGTGGTCTCTTGAGTGGGTAAAGTGGAGATGTACTTCCTCCCTCCAGTCTAGTCAGATTCTTGTATTCCTCCTTCAGCTTAATCCTTTCTTCTCTTTCAGACAGGGCCTTTTCTATCAAGCTTAATCTTCAAATCAGTTTTTCCAAAATGCTCTTCATGCTACTTCTGAATTTCCTCCTTTAAGGCCTTCCATTTTTTTGCAAAAGATAAAACTGGGTTTCCCATAGAACGAAAATCTATCCCACCACAACTAAACTCTTTGAACATTTCTTATTGGATTCGCACATTCTGAAAAAACGACAAAAATAATGCTTTATCCGTACAGTAATGACTGGCGCATTTCACTAGACGAAAATGGGAATTTAAATGGCTGCTATAAGAAGTTGTGCTTTTTGGAACATAATATTAGGTGACTAAGACGCAACTTATCCGATGGATGAAGGTTGTCGATACGAGGATGTTAAAGATGGATGAATGCAAAGAATGAATATATTCAAGATTAGATTGTTAACCAATCATAAAATATATATTTCAAATATATTCATGACTATGATGCACCCACTAATTAGAATATGAAGATGTATGTTCTTTCATGAATATGGCTTGTTGAGCTTGATTAATGCTGCTCTCATTTGACTTTGAACCTGATATCTGCAGATGACCTATTTGGAAGAGTGGGCTGTTATGGATAGAGACCATGCCAGTTCTTTATCAGGAGCTATTGAAGCTTTGAAGGCTAGCACTCTCCGTCTTCCAGTTGTTGAAGGAGCTAGGGTATTTTTCTGCAACTTTGTAAACTAAAGACGGGAATATTAAATGCCAGCGTGTCTGCTTAATGGCACTTAGTAGAACACTCTTTTTTACTTCAACAGGCAGATATCCAAAATGTGAAGGATGCTGTCAGTTCAGCAGTTGACGTGATGCAGGCAATGGCATCCTCCATATGCTCTTTATTGTCAAAGGTGAAATTCTGAATTCTGTTTTTCATTTGCTAAGATCGTGATGGTCATTGAATCTTGTTACTCCTAAATACTGTCATCTTATTGCAAATAGTTTTATCATGTTGTCTTTTGCAATATATGCATGGATTTAATTGTCACAGATATTAAAGCATGTTTCATATTTCCTAAGGATGTGAAGTTTGACTAATAGCCAATGGCCTTCCCTTTCCTGCATAAAATTCTCTCCTTAACAAACATACAAGCTGAGGAACTAATTTAAACTCAACTCAGAACTTAGCCTAGTTGACTTGAATCTTTTGAATTTCGGGTGGAGTTGGGACATAGACTAATTTTGTAACTTTTTTTTTTTAATCCAGCCACCCTCAGTAGAGTCGGTTCAAATGGGAAATCAACCTGATTCAGTCAATTTCTTCTATTTTCCTTATTATGGGGGATTTATTTTTTCTTTTTGACAAATTTCTTGTATGTGCTTTTCATCCACAAATTCATGAAGATTATTTTATGAGTTTGCCAGTTTTGTTTATCTTTTAGATATTTTATGATTTTTCCAATTTTCTATGAGGACAAGTTTATTGTCTAAACGTACCACACTTAGAAACCTGGTGTTACATGGATTTTACACATAGCATTTGGTGAACCTCACTTTCCCACGTAAACTTCCACCTGACCTCACTTTACGCACTAGGTTTCAGCCCTAAACACATTTGCCGCATGCCAAAAAGGCATCTCCTATATTTAAAATCTTTCATGTACACAACTGAAAAAAATATATTAAAACATTTTGTCTTACCAGATAACTTAGGCTGTATTTGGTAATGCTTTTTAAAAGTACTTTTTTGCTTTTAGAAGCAAAAGAGGTGTTTGGTAAGTTTCAGATTTTGCTTTTAGAAGCAATTTGAAAAAACCAAAAAATCAATATTTTGCTTCACGGGAGAAGCAAAGAATAGTTGCTTTTCAAAAATCATATTTTTGCTTCCGAAAAACCCGATGCTTTCTGCAAAAGGTCTTCTTCCCCTTTCTTCCTTCATGTTCTACCGCACAAATCCTCACTCCCCTTCCTTTATTGCCCAACCAGATAACCTCTTCAATCCAATCCGGCTGTGACGGCAGCATCCTCCAACTCCAATTAATCCGGCTCGCCATCCGGTCTTTCCTCCGATCATCGTCTTCGACGACCCACAGCAACGGGAAATCTCATTTCGGTAATCTGTTCCCCTCCATCTCTTCTCTTTCTTTCTTTCTTCTTCTTTTCTATTCTTCTTCTTCTCCTTCCCCTTTCTCTCTTCCCGCACGCACCCCCTTCTCTCTCCCTCTATTCTCT